>JAAEAF010003592.1:0-83204 GCA_011037195.1 Triatoma infestans
TTTTAATGAGGTAGGAATTTTCTCTCCGTATGTTGAAGCATATTTGGACTTTTAGGACTTATTGAATATTAGGATTTTTTGTCATTTAATTCCAACCATCATATTTTGTAAAAGTTTTTAAGTCCCAATAGACAAAACAAAGTTATAGTGGAAAAATTATTACTCAGCTAAACAAAATATCTCACAAACTGACAGAATTGATTTTAATTTCCATTATTAATAATTTGATATTAAATTTTAATCATTCTGAAAATTAGTATAGAGATATGGAACAATTTTGACTTGGTATGTGAAGGAAATCACCTTATAAAAGAAACGACCATTAGAGAAATATCTATGGCGGTAAATAAACTAAGATTAATGCCATAATAATTTGGTGTCGGATGATTGTGGCGTGCTTTAGGTATGTAGGCAATAGGCTACGGGGTGGTTGAAAGTAAGTGAAGAAGGAGTTCAAGATTGGCGGCAAGACATCCTAGAAAAGATATGTGAGATAGTTAGAAGAGCATTCCATGAACGGACACAAAAGACGGTTTCTGGAAACCAATATCCTCTTCTTCCAAGTCCTTAGGCCTATAGAGGAGTATGAGGACAGCCTTATTCCAATACAGCGGACCCCATATACGTACACACTAACACATTTGCCGGTTACATTGTTAGTGTGAGTGTAAGGACACGGCGACACTACCACACATAGTATAAGTAAGTTAAGTGAAATTCTTGTACCAAGGCTCTCACTTGTCGATACGGCTTTGTTTATTGGACTTCTACCTTTACTCTTTCTGTACTTCCAGCGAACAAACGCTCTCTTTTTCCAACTAACACTCCAACATACATACAAACATACACACACACACACTCAAACACACCCACGCAAACTCATACTACATACACACGAAACACTTTATGGATAACTTTTCAATTTGGACACACTGCAATTGAGGTGGAAAAGAGTTCCACTTCTCTTTAAGTTTCAAGGGAAAGTTGTGGATAGGGGTTAAAGCTCTTTGTTGGCCTCTTACATAAGACCACAAAGAATGAACATCCCAACTTCCTTCACTATGAGAGATTTACTTGGCTTCAAATTTAAAGAGCTTTTAATCAATAAAGTCTCCAGAAATTTATTGTAACAAATAAATTATATTCAATACCGCTCATGTGACATATAATACAATACAAGCAAGAGTTTCAGTTAATATTTTATTTAATGGAGAAACATTCTAATTTATCTTATTGCATTAAAATATTTAAATACTCGCCTTGCTAATGTCACCCTTATCAAAAAAGACAAAAAAAAAAACAAGTTTTTTCTTAAATCAATCTACAAAAATTTAATTGACTAACTTGTGACTATGAACCATCAGAAATTTTTCAAAAAGAATAGGTCACAAAAAAACGCGAATTTTAACTAATTATCATTCTGGAAATTTTATTTGAAAATACTGTTTTAAATAATACCAAATTAATAGCGCCTCAATAACTTAATGTATTGCGTGAAGTGGCAAACTGAGGTTGTCATGCAGCATTGTGTTCGATTCCTGATCATGGCCTAGTTGACGTATCGTATATATGGTTGTAGTGGTTGGTTTCGCAGAGCTGGAAAGCATTAGAGATATTTTCTGTGATAGCCTGTTTGTTTTTGTGGTCATCGACCACATCGTCAGGATGTTTTCGTCAAAACAGTGTGATAACATAGGCTTGCACAGAGCAAATTTAGTTGATACACATTCAGCTCATTTGTTCCTTTATTATAGTTGGGCACTTATTAAGTGTGACATCAGTTACGCTGGTGAATCAGTTACGCGGTATTTATAATATCGAATGGTCAGCGCTGTTGGGGAGAAATTTCACAACACTTCTTTACTTCATTACATCAAGTTTCAAACACTTGTTTCTTCCGTTTCTATGCCATATAAAAGGCGTTGCGGTTGGAGATTGAGATGAAGGATTGGATATGGAAAGGGTTACTTCTTCTGGCAAACCATTGACAGTTTGCGCCAAAGGTTAGTTTTTTTTTTTTTTTGAAATTTAAACTAATAATGTGGACAAAAATATCCCCGTAAATAATGTATGTTAAATATCTATCATTGGCTCATCTTTTTTCATTAGCTCTGTCGATTGACTCCGACTTCATTAAAGACATTCTTGGAAAATTTTCCCACTAAATAGTGGCTGGGAATTCTATCTGAGGTGAGGGTTCTAACTGTATTGATCCAGCATCGTTAAAAATAGTGGAGAGCTATACAGTTAGTTGGAAATTTTGGTAGTGAAGGCCAGAACTAAACGGCGAAGGGTTCCTTACCACACGTCCTCCAATAAACATCGCCGTCTGTACCAATATGGGCTATTGTACCAAAGTTTTTTTTTGTGTTGGAGCCTTATTACTGGAAAATATTCTATATCTTTTCCGTTTTAACAACTTGTTTCTTTGTCTTGTTGGTAGATACCACAAAGATTTGCTCATAATTTGTAAACAGTTTGAGTAGGTCGAACAACTGATCAACACTAAGACATCACTCCAATTGGGATCCTGTTCATATTGCAACTAATCATGAATGGGACCCCTATTACTGAAAATAGGTTTTTATCCCGAGCTATTCCGAGAAAGAAATGCAAAGCACTAATGAGAGGACCGACAGTTCATCACCATTCCTAGTTACCCAATTAAGCTGAGATCACGTCATAATGGAATTTGCTACCTTTGATTATTGCGTTTTTAGTACAACTTAAATACATTACTATAAATATAATTTCAGTGTCCTATTAAACACTAAATGTGATGTTTGCTATATATATATAATAATAATGTGATGGTAACTACAGAGATAACAAACTTTAATTTGCTCTAAATAAATACGCTTTAATTAAATGGATAAAAAAAAAAATTTAATACCCTAAGAACATTGGCTTTTAGTTGAATACTGAGAAAATAGAGGTGTAAATTAATTTTACGCACGTATTACCGTGAGGGGATGGTGACGTGGGTGTGAGCGGAGCGAAAAGAAGTGACTATAAACTGTGTGACTCCAATTTCTCTATAATTTAACTTCTCTTACAATGGAACAGTTGGCCTTGGTTTCACCTCCTATTGAGGGATTAAAACATTTCTTAATTGTAAGATATCACGCAATATTAAAAGTCAGGCAATGGACAATTTTTTATTTTTTATTTTCATTTATTTATTTATTTATTTTTTTTTTTATTCCATTTCAAAGATACGATTTACTGACTAATTTATTTTATTATAAAAATGTTATTAATTGTTGACTTTAATGCTATTAAACTACATTTTATATGTTTTTTTATGGATGAAAATAAATTTTAAAAAAATTATAATTATCATAATATAAATGCCACATTTATTTATTGAAAAAAATATAAATAATTACAAACAAAATAAATTAGATGGTAAAGAAATAAGTGTTTAATACAATATGGTTATTTTTATTCTGCTTTGCATATGTTATAATTACATAATAACCTAATCTGATTAGTTATTTATGTTTATATAAAGCATAAATTTGAAATATTTTACAAAATTATAATGATTCCACTTTTACACGTTACAGTCCAAGTTTGCCCACGAGACTTTACTCTCGCATTAAATGTTATATATTTTCTACAATAGCGAAAACTACTTAAAAAAAAATGTATACTGGACTTTTCTCCTGCGCGGAGATTCCGGGTTCAAGTCTACTGTGCTGCCCTTAGTATTATTCTTCCTAAGAGCACCTATAAGCTCAGTGTCTGGTAATGGACAGTGTTGTTTGTAATGAGAGAACGATTCCGTAGGCTCCGGGCGCCTTAAATTAAAAAAAAAATTAAGAGATTTAAAAACATGTACGGTAATGGTATTCAAATCGTCAGGCCTTAAAATTACAAATGAGAAGTTTTTACGGCAATGGCCAGAGGAGTTTTTAAAGAAAAATAATTTCTTTGTTGCTCTACGTTTCGGGTAACATTGGTGCCCTTCTTCAGGAGCTCTTTAGGGTAGGCGAGGAATGAACGTTGAGACTGAACTCTGAGTATTGAGACTTGGTCTTCAGTCTCATCGTTCTCAACGTTCACTCCTCTCCTATCCCAAAGAGCTCCTGAAGAAGGGCACCAATGGTACCCGAAACTTAGAGCAACAAAGAATTTTTTTTTTTTAAATTCCTCTGGCCATTGCCGTACAAACATCTCATGTCCTGTAATTTTTAAGAGTATGTTGTTAATTAAAAAGAGAAGGTTACCCTCAGAAAGGTTATAGAATATTAGGTTCAAATTAGACAGAATTATACATACCATTTAATGATATTTAATTATTATAAAATGTTAAAACTTATCTGCAACTAAAGAATTTCTATTTAATATATTTTATATATATATATACTAGTAATTTCATCCAAACATTAAAATTTGATTAATTTGAATGGTGGCAACACTGTTTTTACATTTAACCTCTATGTTCAAACAAAAGTACCAATTTAGCCACTAATTTTGATAATAATAATTGTAAAAAAATAATATTTTTAAAATTATATTCAAAAATATTGACTTCAAAACGGTGAAGAGAAATTTTTGTATTATTGGTAATCCAAAAATGTGAAAAGTGAGATATTATTGAACACTTCATTCATGTCAACCGGATGTCGGTTGGTTAACAGAGTTACTATTTGTCGTGATCACCCTTCAGCCCCCTTAGCACTACACTCTGTGCCCCAGTCACAGCAATCCTGCTAGTTGGAAAATACTATTAGGTATTTGTAGAAATAAATGATTATATAATTATTATATTACTATATAATATAATATTTATTATATATATATATATTGTAATGTGTACATCTTTGGGCGAATTAATAAATGTAAATTGTATCGAAATATATTCTTGTTATACATTTTATGATTGTAAAGTAAGGAATTTTCCGATGTATATATTTATAAATTTGGGTTTTTTGAAGGTTGGAAGGCACAAAAGAAACAGTTAGTTGAGTCAGAGATACCTGGCCTACCTATCACTACATTTGTTTATAAGAAAGGGAATTTCCCTCTTCTCACTTTCTCCGGGGTGGAGGTAAAATATATAAGGTGGACCCTTTTAGGGAAGAAAATCAGTTCAAAATTTATACTATAAAAAGAGTGAAGTCTGTCATGAAAAAAAGCCAAGTTACAGTAGTGAGTGGTGGAAGTGCCCCAAGAAACCCGACCTTCTTCAAGTCAGAAAATATGTAAAATATGTAAGTTTTATAAAAAGCAGTTTCTCGTAAATGACAAGACACTTATATTGTTGTATCTCAATATTGTATTTATTAATTTTTTACATATACTGTTTATTTTACTTATATTTTTTTTTTTTTTAATCAATATTTTAATTGTTTTTTCATCCTCTCCAACTTCTGTAAAAGCACAGACCTCATGAGATCCCCTTAGAGAAGATTTCAAATATAAATTATAACAATTAATTATTAATTAACATATTTAATTTACCCCCAATACAAATCATTATTACATATTCTAAATAAATGTAGTGCTAGGAGTAGGCCAGGTATCTCTGACTCAACTAACTGTTTCTTTTGTGCCTTCCAACCTTCAAAAAATCCAAATTTATAAATATATACATCGAAAAAATTCCTTACTTTACAATCATAAAATATATAACAAGAATATATTTCGATACAATTTACATTTATTAATTCGCACAATATATACAATATATATATATATAATAGAAAGAAAGGAAGAAAATATAATAATATATTATGTTACTTTGACAAAATTTTTAATTTCTCTTTACTCCTGGTAAGAGGATATTGCAATCGGGGCAAAATTTTTGAATTTCACCGGAAGTAGATGTTTTGAAGTCCGCGAGTACGGAACAATGTTTTTAACGAATGGTCTATGTGTGTTTCTGTGTGTGAGTATAAATTTGCTTCAACTTCTACAAGGAATCTCTCGACAAAAAATTGTAGAAGAAACAAATTAAATAATAGCGGTTTATCTGAGGGCTTGATAGCAATCGTCAGATAAATTATCCAATGTATATTCAGACACCAGTGATTTGACGAGTAAACAAGTCTCAACCTTGTAAGATTAAGCTGGCCACACTAGCAATCTACCGTTAAAACAAGCAAAAGATCTAAAAACCAGATCACTTTTCTGGTGATTCACATCAGCCAACACTACACCATTCTACTATATTCATTACGTCACCTACAATCGTCGTTCATCTCTCGGTCACTCTATCGCTCTGTACAATCAACTGTCCTTAATTAGTAAATCGTTAAATATAAATTGTGAGTAAGGTATTAGTTTGTATGTCCTCCATTTTATCCATCAACCACCGAAACCTATTATTATAGAAGACTTTTCTCTTTCGTACATAATTATTTTCCATTTTTTCCACCACCTCCTTGTCTTGTTTGTTTCAAGGATGGAAAAATAGCTTTACATTTTGTATACATTTAAATGAAATTAGTGAAGTAAAAACCGCATTTTTTTTGGCAGGTTTTACGCCCAACTACCCACCAGGGGTCTGAAACGGAGACGGTTAGCAACTACCTTACTTTATATTAAACATTTTTCTATAATTATCAACCTAAGACCTGGACAGGGCATTTAACCTTAAAAAGTATCAGTAGCCCAAAAAATTTTGTAATCTGATTTATATAATGTGAAAGTTAAATGCAAAAATATATTAAGAGAAAATATTGTAAGTGCAGGCGCTTTTTAAAATTTCTAAAGAAATTTTATTCACATTCAGAATATTTTCAACAAAACTTGACTTTTTTAACCTGAAAAGTACATGATGTTCATAGATGCAGATAGGTGAAAAACGTATACTCAGAAAAAAATCTAATCATGAAATCGATGTAGCAGTTTAAAAAAAAAAAACTGCAAAAAAAAATAGTGTTGGCATTCGCCCACTGCTTATAAAACAACACTCGAAATTCTAAATGAGAAATTTCTTAAAAAATTTAACATTTGAACTAAACATATAATTATGAATTTTTTTTTTTTTTTTTTAATTTAAGGTGCGTCAACATCTGTGGTCATTGGCGCCCGGTGCCTTCTCAGTGCACTGCCGGCATCCGCATAGTGTTCTCTCGTAACAGACAACACTGTCAATCACCGGATAGTGAGCTGTAGAGGCTCCTAGGAAGAAAGATTCTAAGGGTAGCACAGCTGGACTCGAACCAGGGTCCTCCGCATGGGAGTCCAATTCGCTAGCCACTTAGCTAATCCCTTCCCTATAATTATGTAATCACCCAAAAATATTATTTAGATAACAATTATTTAGAGTGTGATTTTGTAACGCTTCATTCTGCGTATCTGGTCAATGATTTGATGGAGTGCTATCCAAATCATAACACAGTTTTTCGATTCGAAATATGAACAACAATTTTATTTGAGACAATATTTTTGATAGATCATCACAGCACTGTGGCAGTTAAATTATAAAAGTCAATTCAATAGTAGTTATAATAATTACAGACCAAAAGTTATTTGACATAATGTTGTTCAGTTTGTGAGCAGGCTGTAACCGATGGACTTTATAGAGCTTTCCTCTATAGACTGGCTAGAATGGAGGCAACGAATTGACGTTGTATGGGTAGTGTAGTAGGGTTTCATTATCTATTGTTTGGCTACTACTGCTAATACTACTAGCACAACAATCTATTGTTTGACATTTTCACTAATACTGCAATACATGGTACATTAGTATAGAGGAAGTCTAATGTCATATTCTCAACCAGCATCTCCTATCAATTTTCTTGACAAAACGTCTTAAATAAAAGTAATAACGGTTTTTAGAAAAAACACGTTTTTTTTTACCACTTTTTGTATTTAATGTACAAATTTAATATATTATATATTTTTTCCACTTTTACTTACTTCCGAATACCTTTGATTATAGGGAATTTGAAGTCATTTAATTAGTAGAATTCCAATATTTAATTAATAACTAACTAAATAAATAATAATAATTTTTAAAAAATCAAAGTAATGCCTATTTTTTCAGGTAATGCCTAATTTTTTCCAGCTTGGACGGAGGCGGATTGCAAACATTTTTTTATTATACATTTCTATTCATTAAATTCATATAATTCATCAAATAAAAAAATAAGGCCAAACCCCGGAAAGCGAACCCAGTACCAGGCCACAAAACGAAGGTATCTTGGTGGTCACACGGAAAGGACCCGTGTTCAAGTCCGGCAATGTTTTCCTTAGATTTTCTCTTCCTAGGAACCTCTACAGCTCACTTCCCGCGATGGGGAGTTATCTGTAACTGCCGGGAGGCCAGCCGTTTACTGGGAAGGCGCCGAAACCACAAATGTTAACACAAAAATAATAATATAGCTTAAGAAGCAAAATAATAATAATAATAATAATGGCTCAATAATAATAAACTGACTCAAAGTGAACATTGATATCGTCACACTCAGGTTGCAAAAATAATCCATCAAGATTGCAACAAAATACAATCTTCTGAAAGAAAAAGTAGGTAGCTTACACGACCCGTATCCTGTACTAGTGTAAATTGACATCCAGCTGTACTCGAACAAAACAAATCATTGCAATTAGCCCGAACATCATGCTCTGTTAAAAAAGTGATAAATGCACCTACTTAATTGATACTGCTATACCAAACACGCATGGACTCATAAGCAAGCGTGGAAGAGGACGAAATCAGGAGAGAGTATGAAGACTTCTCAAAAGATATCAAAGGGATTTGGAACCTGCAAAGTGCACGTATCTTACCACTATTGATTTCCTCCTTAGCGGAATATGAAAGCGATCGATCTGTCCGAAAATCTTTATATATTTTATGCTATCTACTACTAGGATTGTCCACAATTGTTTGGACCATTAATTCTGGAAATTTGAAGTGCTTGGTTTCAACTTGCTGACCAGCAACAAAAGCTGAGCTTTTAAAAGGAAAATAATAATAATTCTCTCTTCTCTCTTTGATTTTATTATTATTACATTATTAAATGTTTCCTACAATCTACTAAATCTTATTGCTCTAGGTTGGAGTGTATTGCAATTGTGTCCAATTTTCGAAATTATATTTCATCACCGGAAATATTGAGATTCTCTGAGTAGAATTTTTTTTTTTTGTTACATATGACTCTGAGATTGAGTGCGTCAACAGATTTTCTCAAAAACGAAAAATTGCAGCAACCCCAAAATTTGATATTCGCTTGTGACATGAATATTTCTATTACAATCCGTCAACCAGATGTGCGCCTTTAATGAACAGTTTTTCAGTTTTTGCGAATTTGTCAAATCGGCTGTAACAAATTTCTGTAAATATGGTATGCTAACTACACAAATATTTTTTATTATTTTAGATTATTTATCGATTAAGCAAAATCTGTTAAAAACAATAATTGCTACTGCTCACTGTTGATACTGTGGGCTTGAGGATCTTGAGTGGAGAAGCCACCCAGCAATGACATTCCTGGCATTGTTTGGACGTTTGGTTGCGAAGGTTATCCCTAGGCTACTTCCATTTCAGTCTCCTTGTTGTATTCTGTGGCAAGCTAAAGTTGGAGATGAGAGAATTTCTATGTTTTGATAGTGTTTCGTGAAAATTTTTATATTTGGTTGTGATTGTGCCTGTCACGAATGGTATATTGTGGTCAATGTGTAGTGTAAGGTTTGAGATGTAGTAGAATGCGACAGAGTGCCGTAGAAGTTTAGATTGGAAAGCCTGCATAGGTAGGAAAGTTTGTTATAACCCAAACTTAGCGAATTATAGTGTTGTAAATAAGTACCATGTTGTAGAGGTTGTCTTCAAGTTTTCCGTCTAGCAATCGTCGTAACTGTCGAAATCTCTTATTTAAAACCTGTCTTTTAAGTCTAATGTGAGGGTTCCAAGTTAATCGGCGGTCTAAGTGGAGTCCAAGATAGCGTGTAACAGTTTTCTCTGGGGGCGGTGTGTCATTGAAGTAAACTTTTAGGCATGTACGTTTACGTAGGGTGAATGTCATGAGCTTAGATTTTACTGTTAATTTTTGATTCTCTATTTGTTGCACCATTGTTGAATGTCAACTACACAAATATATACTTATTTTACTTTTATCTGAAACGTGCTTCTGGAAAATTTGTATTTTATCGAGTCCTGGGGAACCTGTGACATTAATTTCAATAATTATTTGGGTTTTGTTCAATATTATTTGCTCTACCTTCTGAACTACAATATCAACACAGTCAAAGATTATCTGTCTCACTGGTGCTAACCAACAGCATACCGAGTCTGCAAGTGAGTAAAACTTCGCAAGTTTAAGGAAACAAGAGGTAAAGAAAGTAGTCGAGCAAGTTTACAAAAAACAACAACATAAAAACACACAACATATCAATTTTCAAACAAAATCGAAAATTCAAATCCCAAAATCTATTTGCAATCTGTTTATTTTTTCAGTATTAAAGGGTAGTAAAATAAATAAATTAAAAAAAAAAGCGACATTCTCATACAATTATGTATTAAAATATGTATTAAATTCAATATAATTATGTATTATATGACAAATTTTCTTTAAATTCATATTTCGCTCATATGTAAATATATAGGCGGTTGGAAAACAAATGCCGGCCTTCAACCCAGGCAGCTACACAGAATAATTATATTACATTCAATATTGATTGTACTGACCGCCAATAATATTTAACAGACATAACATTAGAATTTTGAAAACGTCTCAGATTCCTAAGAACCACCTCACAACAATTTTTACTTAGTAATGTTATAAATAAAAGAGATAGGGTTATAAATCAGTGCAGTTAGCGTTGCAAGTGTAATGGAAATCTTCGGGTACAGTCGTTTCTAAAATAAATAAATAAAAATCTGGTGTGAAACTCACACAACTTTCTCTTACTCCAGCTCTCAAAATTATGATTGACCAATTTTATAGTTTGTATACCAAATTTAATGAAATTCGTCGAAAACTGAAAAAACTGTTCAGTAAAAGCGGCGGTTTACTAATTTCCTTGAAACTCGGGAATTTTGGACATCTATTTATTTCTAATTAATTTTTTTTTGGATGATAGAATTGCATGATCAACTATGATACCACTTTAGAGGAAGCTGTAACCGCACCTCTCTCCTAAAAATGCCCTTAAATGAATTTTCCCAGAGAAATGTTTTAAATTAAAGATGTAGATCTTTGCATGATTTGTTTATATAAGAAGTTTCAAGAAAATCGTCGGTGCTAGAGAGAAACACTTTATTCGTAAAGAATTATCAGTGGGGTTGCTCGACAATGTCAAGTTGCTAATACACAGCTTACCAATCAATCGAACTGACATAAACAAAAAAAGAGGAAACAATACATTATTACACAGATTAAATCATTAAACAGATAATATTTTTTTGTTATTGTTTTCCACTTTTCGACAACAGTCGTGTGTGCGCAAAGTCTAACTGTAGATGTGGTGGTTAATGATGGCTAGAGAGTCTATAATAATCTCCTCCGGTAGCCTCGGCAATATATTCGGGTCTATACCGACCTCGTCCCAGAATTCCACCGTTTCTTTGGAATAGTCCCCCGAGCCCCGAACCATAGACCACGCATTTTATAGTCCCGTTCCCCAAACATATCTCTATACTTCTATTGGTAGAAATGGAAAATTGTTATGGGTAATTTTAAAGAATATTGTGGCAGTCTTTTTTTTTTTGGAAAACCGCGAAAAACTGAAAAGATCATTCAGTAGTGTCGCATGGTCGCTTGATGGATTTTGCCCGAAACGATTATTGTCAGGTTGCGATTGTATACTTTCATTTTTGAGATATCTGGTTCACCCGCCCCAATTTTTTCATGCTTAGCAGATCGATCACAAAATATTTCCGGTGAAAACTGTATTTCAAAAATTTGGCAAGAACGCCCATAGTTGCCACACTTACTAGAAATTAGAGAATGTAACGAATAACAATCTAAACCTACTTACAGCCTACAATTTAAATTGTACACGTAATATATTAGTAATTTTTAATCTACTACAAATAATTATGTTTAAAATAGTTTTGATGACATTCTTAAGGAATTAAGAGTTAAAACTTGTTTAGTGGTACAAGTTACATGAAGAGATCTTAGGACGCATACTATCACAAGTGAGATAGTACAAGGAAAATCCTCCTGCCTCTAGTTTACTAATGCCTATGCCATTAGTGTGTAGAGTATACAGAGGCATGTTACAGATCCTGCTACATTAAATATAGATCTGTGAGAGAAATTAGAGTGACAAACACATTCACTACTATCTCTTGTACGTATTACACGCCTCCATACTTATATACATATATATAGAGAGAGAGAGCCCAGTTTCCAATGAGTGTCAACCGATTGAAGTCTCCTGTCTCTGAGCAAATTATTACGGTTCAAGAAACACCGGTACCGTAATTTACTAACCGCAATCTTACATGGGATATTACATGGGATATCATCAAATCTCACTCATAGAAATGTATTACATAACACTTATAATTCTCATTGCTAACAATAATAACGGCTTTTAGTAATATCTGAAATACATTACCTACATGTGTACATATTATAAAGTAATGGTAATAAAAATTATTCTTAATTACTTTCTTTTATTGGAGCAAATGAAAATATTACGATCGTATGAAATTTTGGAAATTGAGTATTCGCCAGAAGAAAGAGATGTTTTGATTAAGAAACATATGTTTTTAGAAAATGATCTCTTTGCATATGGAACAGAGTGAGAGTGTGGTATATAGGTATTATATATATCTGTATGAGCAGAAAAATGATTCAAAAACCACACACACACAAACACACACACACACACACAAGATAAACTCAAATTTGTCATTTCATTTAGAAATTTAGACACAAAAAAATTTCAATGGATTTCCCGTAGCCGGAAAAACTGATTTATTTTTCGTTTGTTATATATTCTTTTTTTTAAATTTCTCAAAAAGCCGGTTGTCATCATTAGGAAGTCTACTGCATCGATGGGTCAACAAGTTATGCTGACATAGTAGCTTTCCCAAAGAAGAGTAAAGAAGCACTTATAGACGATCCTATGATAAGGTTTGAGACGAACGCAGGCGGAGAATGTGAATCAGGAGAAAAAGGGAATATATGTTAAATGGGAATATATGTAACCCCTTCGTCGAAGAAAGGTTCCGCGAAGAGTATGGCGAGCGATGCTGTCGTAGGATTGTGGTTTGTAATTCTGGAAGCAATTCCCAAGAAAACGGCTGACTTCTTCGGGAAGCTGGGCATACATTTCACCTGCTTCCACAGCCTTGCGGAGTCGATCTTTATCGACTCTTTAGGTATAATCCACCATCACATATACGGTGTTCATCTGTTACCGTCAACTACTAATGACCAAGACTGTTTCATGTATTATTTTTACTTTCTCTTACTCCTAGTAAGAGGAAGTATTGTAATCGTGTCAAATTTTCGATATCAAGTTTTCACCGGAAATATCCGTTTTGAGGTCCCCTGAGTCCAAAAAGTGGTTCTAGCAAATGATCTCTGTGTGTGTGTGTGTGTGTGTATGTAGGTGAACAGCATAGCTCACACTTGTCATAGAAAGTTCAAACTTGATATTCCGTTTAGGTATCACCAGGGGATCTGACAGTACGTTGTTTGTCAAAATTCCACAACCTGAAGTACCACTTTACTAGTTTTTTTTTTTACTTTTTTGCGATTTACTCAAAAATGGCTCCAACAAACATTTCTATCAACTACACGTACTAACAGCTACAACTTTTATTTGAAACATTTCTCCGGGAAAATTCATTTAAGGGCAGTTCTGGGGGAGGGGTGGGATTAGGTTTCATCTAAAGTGCTATTTCAGTTCATTGGACAATTCACTCATCTAAATAATGTTAATTAGAATTAAATACACTGTTGAAATTCCAAGTTTGAAATAAATCGCATAACCGGAAGTGCGTTTACTTTACACTATACTATAACTTTACTATAAATACACTTCACTTTACATTTTACTATAAATGCTTTTTTTCACTTTTTTGTGATTTTCTCGAAAATGGCTACAATGATTTTCTTGAAACTTCGTATTTTAACTACGCAACGATGGTCTACAACTTTTGCTTAAAACATTTCTCTAGCAACATTTATTTAAGGGCACTTTAAGGGAAAGGTTGGGGTTATTTTTTTCTTTAAAATGCTATCATAGTTGATTATACAATTCTATCATAATCGGTGGTGTAGTGGTTATGAGCATGGACTTCTAATTGGGAGGACCCCAGTTCGAGTCCCGCGTATAACTGCTAAATTTTATATTTGTTTAAAAAATGTTATTAGTAAAGTAGGTGCTTCCGCCCCCGTCCACGGCACCTAAGTCGGTAGTTGGATGTTAAGCCCGCCTGCAAAAATAGGCATTACTTTATTTTTTTTTATTTAGTACCGGTAGATGGTAAAAAAAATCCATCAACCGGAAGTTCAAATTTACTGGTTTTTCAGTTTTTCACGATTTTCCATAAAACCGTTCCATCGATTTTCTATTAAACTTCCTATACTATCTACATTTATAAATATCTTTCAGAATTAATTGAAACATTTTACCGAGAAAAGTAATGTTAAGCTATCCTATAAAGTACCACTTCAGGACAATGTACGGTTCTACAACTTTATAATATTAATGTCCATTAGAAGTGTGGCTATTTGAAAAAATTGAAGAAAATCGAATAAAAGGAAGTGTGATCTTACAAAATCGGTTTTTGAATTTTTTTTGTTGGAATTATCTCGAAAATGACTATAACGATTTCGTTTAAGTTTGTAATGCTAACTACACAGATATACAACTATTATTTTTATACAAAACATTGGTCAAAAAAAAAGAAGATAAAACTTGATTTTAGTTAGTTTTGCGGCATTTGTGGCGCTAAATTTCAAATATATGGGGGGTTGGTTCAATGTTATTAGCGCACTTTTCACTTTCCTACCTGCTTTGGTTTTGTAGGTTAGTACTTGCCCCAAGCCATGGGGAGTTCAATTCTAAGCTCCATGAGCTGGGTTTGAAAAATTCCCCAAATTGCGAATGCGGTGAACGGGACATAGTGCATCACGTGCATTCACTTCCGGTGTCCTCTCCTCGAAGAGGCAAGAATCCACATGGAATTCAAGCTGAAAAGGAGGGGAGCCAACTGGCCGGGAGATTGTAAAGAATTAATGAGACGTGCTAGCAATTTTAAAGACTTTGTTGAGCTTGCTCGTGAAGTAGTGGTAATGCACCGGACTAGACGAATATGTAGAGGTCCACCTCCACGTGGCAGGGACAGAAACTTGCCTATTATGTAGGCAAGGCTAAGTAACCATAGGCGCCGGTTTTGGCGCTAAGCGCTTGGTACGGTGGCTAAGCGTGTGCTCAATTTAGAATTTTGAAAATTTGTCCCCACACCACCAGCAAATGATCAAAACTTGAAGTTTAAAAAATATCTGGCATTATGTATAAAATTGTATTAACAGGAGTAAGAAAAAGTCGTGTGAGTGTTTCACACCATATTTTTTCAATCCCCGCGACGGGGGGCGGGGGGACTTTAAAGCACATATTTCCGGTGAAAACTCTATTTTTTTAAATCGACACCATCGCAGGCACTTTCTACTTACAAGGAATATCAGAAGGTAAAAATGAGTAGCTAGTGTACGTAGTAGGGATTGTATACCGGTTTACCGATTTACCGGTTAACCGATAAATTGACAAAAAAGAACGGTAAATAAAAAATCCATACTAGAAATTTTTATGTAGAAAATATTGTGTTTATAGATATTT
This sequence comes from Triatoma infestans, assembly GCA_011037195.1. Taxonomy (NCBI): domain Eukaryota; kingdom Metazoa; phylum Arthropoda; class Insecta; order Hemiptera; family Reduviidae; genus Triatoma; species Triatoma infestans. Next base: position 15,757 of record JAAEAF010003592.1, read on the forward strand.
AAAAGGGCTAAAGGGATCAGAGACATTTTCCGTGGTAGCTGCTTCATTTTGTGGTCATCGACCGGTTTCGGGCGTTCGCCCATCTTCAGGATGCGTTTTTTTGACAGTGTGATAACACAGACTCGCACAGAGCAAACTTAGTTACACACTCTCTGAGTGTCCGCACCAGCTCTGCGGAATCAACCACCACAGAGCTAAAGTGACATTGAAAATAAAAATAAAAAACAGGTAAGTGTAACCAAAAATATACTTAATTATTAATTTTATGTAAGATATTTTTTATTTAATTTTAATTTAATCTTTTTTGGGTTTGAGAGCCGCTGTAAATCGTACAGAAAGCTCTAGTTACAGTTAGCATAGGGTAAAGCTAGGAAAGATGACGCACATTTCAAAGTTTTGCCCTGTATCAATATATAGGAGATATATTAAACAGGTAATACTTAAAACATATGTCAACTACTATTATCTACAAAAAAAATGTTATTTTTCAAAATAAAGACATTCTTCTTTTTTGGGTTTGAGAGCCGCTGTAAATCGTACAGAAAGCTCTAGTTACAGTTAGCATAGGGTAAAGCTAGGAAAGATGACGCACATTTCAAAGTTTTGCCCTGTATCAATATATAGGAGATATATTAAACAGGTAATACTTAAAACATATGTCAACTACTATTATCTACAAAAAAAATGTTATTTTTCAAAATAAAGACATTCTCATTTATTCTCCAGAAACAAAGTACAAATACACTATATTTGGTCTCTCCTACTACAGTAGGACAGATGACGCACCATAAGTAGGAGACCTCTTCTCTAACATGGTTGATCGACATGAAACTTGGTAAACACTATAACTACGACTCCAAATTAAACTATAGCGTGGAATTCTTTCATTTCAATTGCAATTAATATAGTATATAAATCTTACTAAGCGTTATGAAAATTCAGGTATTCACCAGATATAGCTGATGCGTATAAATATTCGTAGCACACAGTAGAACACACAAAATAACTGAAAAATTTTGCAATACGTTCGCTTCTGATCTCTCTACTCCTGGACTAACTTCCATGACGCCACGTGGTGGCAAACAAGAGAAGCAATGCCTGCGTCTTCTGTCCTACCCCCGCCACCACTCGCAGCTTTACCCTATGTGATTTGTGCTCTGCAGTTTTTTTTTTTTTTTAGATTTCTAAAGGTTTAAAATCATTACAATCAACGTTTTTCCTAAAGAGTAAGTAAATATCTCCTTTTTTAATATTTAAAAATAATAATATGTAAATGTTTCAAGTATTTTTTAAATTAATAGCAATTTTGAATACATTACATTATGACCAGGAGATTAATGCAATATTATTGTAAAATAACTACAGTATTAGGTACTATGTATTATTTCTGTTGTATTTTTATCTTTCTGTATTATTTTATTTCTGTTTCTAAAAGTTATTATTATAGTTTGTTTAGAATAACAATTTAATTTTTATATTTTTTACATTCTATATCATTAAAAAAAAAAGATGAAATGGAAATCAAAATGACCTATATTTTTTATCACCTTAATTCTATTTTTCAGGAAAAAAAATTAACCGGTAATTTACCGGTAAACCTGTATTTTAATTTTCATTGACCGAATTACTGGTAAATGAAAAAATCGGTAAATTTACAATCCCTAATAAGTAGTTTCAGAATGGTAGCAATGATTTACTAATACGCCTCAGTTAAATTAAGGAAATCTTGGATGCAAAAAATTGATGTTATAATATTGGAAAATCCGTTTAGAATTTCTTAGGTTTTTTTTCTTTTAATACTAAAAGAAAAAATTAATATGATTTTTAATTATAAATTTTTCTCTGAATCGTGGATTTAATTTAATGTCATGACATACATTTTTACCAGCAGTATTTCAGAATATAATTGCAAAAAATCACTAGTAATAAAAGCATATTATATTTTATAGAACAATAAAATAGATTATTGTCTACTTGAATGATTTATCACATAAAAATAATGACTGTCAGAATAATGTGGTAGAATTCATTTCATTTTCTGGATCAAGTGAATTGAATTTCTCCAGTATGGCCACTTTGAACATAAATCACAAGCAATAATAACCTATATTAGAGATTCTCGTAATCTTTGTATTAATAATAAATATAATATACCGCTAAATATGGTGGCAAAATTATAGTTTAGAAAAAATTTCACTTTAATAATATACAAGTTAACGACCAAAAAAAAAAAAAGAAAAAGAAAAACGGGGGGTTCGTATATGGATAAAACATGAACTAATAAATAAATATAAAATCAGAAGTGGAAAATTCACTAATCTAAAAGCAGAAAACATTTCACAATTGAAACAGAGAGAAAGTGTGTAGAAAGTAATGGGTGGAGGGGTGTAAAAAGCTTTTACTAGCTTTTGGGCTTTTTTGATCTCCTACACAAGTCACAACTCACAGAAGCAGCATAGATGTACGGTCATTTCACATTTCCCTTTTAACTGGAATTTTAATTAGTTTATTAATTTTTTTCTTCCCTGTTAAATTCTCTCATTTGATGATACATTCAAATGGTATAAAATGTTAAAGTCAAACAATTTTTGAACATTTAAATATTTATAGAATTGTCAAAATGTTAATCAACGAATTTATAGTTTTCCTAGAAAAATGTTAAATGAGGAAATGAAATAATATAATAGTGACAGGAAATTGTTTGTAATGTTGTTGAAATAAAAACACGTACTTATTGATACTTTTCTCTCGCAACATTATTAGCGCGCTTGAGCGGCAGTTGTTAACAACATGGAGTCGTTAGCGCTATGATGGAGAAAATTCACAACACAAATATTTATTTCAATTATATATAAAAAAACAAAAAAAAAAAACAAATGGAATACGCTCGCTCACACGACTTGTAATTCTTTCAATTTTTCTCGACAAATTTCCTTCGAGTTATTTTTATTATTAACTATTATGTTAAGGTGTCTTTAATATTCTTCAGCTCGAGATATGCCTAAAATCCAACAATCAGAGAATCCCCAAAATTCAAATATTAATTTGGGAAACAACACCGGTAACCGTGAGGCTTTTTCGAATGCCTGTTTTGGGCCGTCGGTCTTTAGGGTATTTAAGGTATTTTAGCATATAATGGGGTTGTTGACGCAGAAAAATGGTCTGGTTAGAATGAATTAACAGAATATGGTTACCACTGTATAATTTGATAAGTGACACTGACTGCCTGGACTTTACACTTGAAATGATAGAGTATGGTAGAGTGGAAAAGGGGTAATGACCAGTAGTGATGAACTCAGTAGTATGAACTGTTCTCCTATCTGTTTCCCTGGATTTATGTGGTTTCTCCCACTCCAGGCCGAGAGAGTGGTCCTGTTATTTTGTCTCTCTCTCTCTCTCCGCTATTACAAGCATATGATGCACCCACACGGCTTCGTAGATCAATCTGCTATCCAGGCAAAAATTTGATTATTTACAGATATGTAAATCAACAATAGCCGTAGGGGGGGATACCTGTGGGCGACACGGAAAATTATCTCCTAATTAAAACAGATTTTTTTTAAACTACAATGAAAAAACATTTAACACGAAAAAGCTTAATATGAACAATCGGTTTACACGAAATCATACTACGGTCCAGACAAAATACTGTATAATTTCATACATTTTTTTTTTTTTTTAACACGAAATAAATATCGCTTAACACGAAAAGATATCACTTCTCGGACGAACAAAATATACCTGTTTTCTGTAGTCATATCTTCACGCAGAATTTTTTGCCTTATTTTATCTCGTTAGACGGAACAAAATAAACAACGGCTGCCACTGTTGTAAAGTTTCCGATTGCCTTTGAATAGGTAAAGGCACCACCATTGTAAAAACATTTCAGTTAGTTTTCGAATTCGGTGAATTGTGTGTTAAAATTAGCGAATTTTGTGTTGTTTTTTTTTGTAATTTTAATACATAAACTTATTTTTTTACGTGTACAATGGCAGAGAAATCGGGACGAAAACAAATCGCCATTTTATCGTTTAATTAACATGAAAAAATATTTCGGACAGTTACGTGTTAAACCTTTTTCACTGTATATCCAAGTTTTTCTAGCATTAATGAGCATACTTTATACTTTCTAGCAAAACATATAATAGGCAACATTTAATAAAATTACATTATTTTATATGGCTTGAAGAGAAAATGAACAACCATCCGTCGCCTAAATAGTGATTCCAAGGCAATCAACATGTTAAGGATGTTTCTCACTAAAATGATAATTCAACTGCAACATAGAAGTTTGCAAGTACGTATATTAAGCTTAAACAAAACCCAGCCTTTTTCATGAAATCGCAAGAATTAAAACAAAAATTTAGTAAATTCAACTTCCGGTAGAAGGATTTTGATAGAAAACTAAGATTTTTTGCACGGAGAATAACAAAATATTTACAGTATTTTTTTTCCTAGAGTACTAAAACATAAATTTTGTACTTTATTAACGCCCAAAGCATAAAATAAGATTAATCACAATCTGACCGGTTGCCTATTTCAAACTTTTTTCTCAGGAAAGTATTAAAAAAAAAAACGCACAGATTTTTTTTTAAACTTAAAAAAGTATTAAGCATAGTCGTATTTCCGGTTGATCGATTTTGACTGATACCTTTGTGCCAGATCGCGGTAGTGATACTTAATCGAAATACCTAAACGAAATACCAAATTTGAGCTTCCTGCGATTTTTTATGCTTGACATTTATGGTTCACACACACATACGCACACACACTCACACATACGCACATACAGACCATTCCTTAAAAACATTTCTTCCGTACTCATAAAAAACCGTTAAAACATGTATTGCTAGCTGCAAAAGCTGAAGTCTGCACTAATTTGACCTTAATTTTTAAAATTTACTTTTATAGATAAATTTTATTACTTCATTTATTTGAAATGGTTCAAGAAAGGAAAGTTAAAAGATAAAACCAAAAGATAAATATTTAATTATGAAAGCCTAATGGTTGAATTTGCATACAATTAAAATAAATTCTACGTTTCCCTGTTATTCTTTCAGTCAGCACTTTTGAATTTCAGGCCTCTTAATTTGCTTATTACTACAGAAAATCTGTTTAATAATCATTCAAATAGGGTGGTATCTCAACAAGAGATAAACTACACATTTTATTGTCTCATGAAGCTGAAAATTACATCATAATTAAGTGTAAAAAAGGCCGTATTACTTTGTGAAATACTAAATAGTTATATGAATAATATCGATTGAATACAAGGTTGAAAAGTACTAGGTGTTGAAAAGTATAAATTGCAACAATTAGAGATATATTGTCCCAATTACAAATCTAAATTCATATTCCTTATCTAAAAACTTTAATTAAAAATTTATGTGGAAAAATTATCCAATTTCATGTAATGACTTGAAATAAAACAAATGGCCTATCACGCTAACTGCAAATCTACTGTTCATTTAAAATAAAAAATTTACCTTCATATATTTCCTTTTCAAGTAGTAAATCAGATATAAATGTGTGTTTTTTTTTAAATAACGGTTTAATAAAACATTACCAAATGAAATCCGAAAATAGAAATCAAGGAGAAAAATGAAGCAACTAAATACTGGGTTACAGGGGCCTAGGCATATTCTGAACTTGGTTTGAGTGCTGATAGAATAATTGTTATTGGCTACTAACTGAAGTGTAACATCCTAATTAATTCACATAGCTGGTATCATTCATCCTTGAAGCCTCCAAGAGAATTGAAAATATAGAGTTGACATTTTTTGAAAAAAGAAGTTCAGCCCGAGATTCAATTGATGGTGTTGTAACCTTCAATGTCTATCTCTAATGTCAATCAATGTCTATCAAACACTCTTGAATTAATATCATGTTCTCTTAAAATGCAAATAATTAAAGAACTTGCTATCGTTGAATGAGATAGAAGTGATAAGATGTGAAAAGTAGAGAATTAGATAGATAAATTTAGGAATGTTATGAAGAAACACAAGATCAATAATTGGAGCCATAATCTTAACATCAGAAATAAATCATATGATTCCATAAAAATGTCATTAGATTATATCTCCTAGTAGACGTGTGAATACAAATATAATGAATAGAAATACCATAACTGTTGAATGAAATTAAGAATAAGGTAGCGAAACAATGATTAAGAGAGAGACAGAATGGCTGAGAATTATTTAAGTACGTAGAATGATGTTAGCTGAATGGTGTCGATTACTGTTCTAAAACTATTAGCCAGGGCTAGCTCGCCTGTATATATATTATTGAGGTTTTCCTCGCCAAACTACTTCATTGTGCACTCAATAATGTAAAATTTAGGAATTAAAAATATGTTCTCCATTTCTCTCTGTCTAAAGCATCCTCCTCCGACAATCCATATCCTGCCATATTTTCCTCAATAGCTTTTCTCCATGCAAGTCTTGGTGGCCCTCTCTTTCTTCTTCTTTCCAGTATCCACTCCAAAATTTTCTTTGGCAATCTATCGTCCTGCATTCTCCTTGCATGTCCGTACCATCGCAATCCTTTTTCAGCAATGCATTCCAACACAGTCTTCTTGGTGTCCATAATTTCCCGAATATCTTTGTTTCTGACTCTCTCTCGTCTAGACTTTCTCGCCGCCCGACGCCAGAAATCCATTTCGGTGAACAGTAGCTACATTTTTCTTGTGAGCCTTTTTCTTGTTTCGCTCCCATAAAGCATTATATTCTGTACTATACATAAGCTTCTTCGTTCCCTTTAATATAATATTACTCCATAAAACGGAGTTCAGCATGCTGATGACTTTCCATCCTTCCATTACCCTTTTATTAATTTCTTTTTTTGAGGAACATTCGATTGCAGAATCCAACCCAGTATTTGTTCGAACCCAGATATTTGAAGTGGTCCACCGTTTTTATTTTCACCCAGTTGAGGGTAAGACAGTTTCCATCCGTAGACATATGCTCACTCTTTTTGGGGTTTATCTTAAGCCTCCATTTTCTGAGTTCTTCAATTAATGTGGTGCACTTAAGTGCTGAGTCTTGTGCATCTTGGGTGATGACCACTTGGATCGTCAGCAAAAAATAGAGTGTGGAGAAATGTTTCTTTATCTATTTTTAACCCATCTTGCCGCATTTCCCTGACCAGTGTCCAAAGCTTACGTCCAAGAAAATCTTAAATAGAGTTGGGGGGCGGCGGGACACACTGCACCCTTGAAGGAGTTGGAAATTTCCTTGATAATCGTTTTCCCATTTTTACTTGCCACATGTTGTTCCGGTACATCTCCTTGATTATATTTCTTCTGACAATACTTTGATTGTATTGTCTTCTGACAGTACTCTTTAAAAGAAAGTGGAATGTCAAAAAATACTTTGGATTGCAATTTCTCTAAACTTGTTCAGGATGGATAAGGCATATACATTAGACCATCTTCCGTATTACTCTCCAATTTTCTGATCGCAAAATAAATCCCAGAATTTTCTAGTCTACCCTAACTTTATTTTTACGCCGAGATAATCAATAACTGAGAATTCTCTGTATTTTTGGAAAAGATATTGTTGGATTTTATTTCTATTTTTTTGAAACTTGGAACATAAATTTAATACGCCATGAGTCACATTATAAAGTTGACTTTATGAATATATTAAAAGCGTTAAATAAAAGAAGAAAACGGACTTGTATTCTTTTCTTTTTTTTATGGAATATCAAATAGAACCCATTAATAAATATATATTGTTTTTAACTATAACAACATATCATCCAAAGACCAGTAATATTAGAAATATAATAATATATTATATAAAGAAGAGACTGTCTTTTATTTTTTTATATTTAGATTTTTTTTTTTTTTTTGAAAGCTAAATGATAGGTATTAAGAGACACTTTAAAATAAAGAATAACTTTGGACATGGAATCAAATATTTGTGTAGTAAATACATGTAAATAACATATTCAAAAATAATGAGAACATTATAATAAGAATTACACGTATATAAATAACCCTAGTCAAAACTTTAGAATAAATTAAAATGTATGTTTGGTGTAAGATTTATTTGACATTCAGTTCGTGTAGAATTGATTAAAATATTTTTTATATATTATGAGCCTTGTTGGTCGGCTTGTAATACTCCATAGGATTAGATATATAAAATAAATCAATTTTTGTAGAAGATGGTAGGTAAAGAAAAAGAAAAGAAATTTAAAAAAATGTTTTTGGTAGAAATTTTATTATTTATTAATGCGATATAAAAAGATGATTGCTTTATTTTCATTTTTACTATTATTATTATTATTATTATTATTTTATTTTTTTTTTTGGAAATAGTAGAGGGGATAAATGATTAAATGGAAGAGTCAACAAAGAAGAAAAAAAGTTTTGTGAATGGTTAGCAAAGCATGATGGTCTGTGTAAGTGTAGGCAACGGGTGGGGAGGGCACAGCTACTTTTAGGGTCGCTCTATGGGTAAAGAGCACAATCTGGCATCATATTTATGAGATCCAGTCATGCAATGTTTTTCGCTTCTCTTATAGCCTAGTCAGGTGCCTTTCAATTAAAATGCAAAAACTCCCTGTATAGCAAGAAATAGTAAACAGAGAAATTAGATCAAATAATGTTAATATATAAACTAGGAGTGTCTCTCTATGTATTTTTTCTTTCTTAATATAAGTCATATTCTTAATAAATCTTCTTATATAATGTTGGTATATTTTGTTAACATGTTTACGTGAGTGTATCGTGTGTAACTTTACCTACAAGTACATAATACATTGTAGTATAGAATTATACTAGCAATGGTCTCTGGGACGGCAATCTTCCCAATTATGAACAACATCATGCACCTTTTTACATACATACTATTCCTGTGACAACATACACAGATCTGGGCAAAATATATTTATATATATAAAAGCAAAAAAAAAAAAATAACAGCAAACAAGACAGAATGAAAGACAGAAAAGGCAGAGGATAATAGAGAGAGAGAGAGAGAGAGTGGGAGTGAGTGTGAGAGAATAAGCAAACAGAAAGGAGATAATATCAGAGACAAAAGGCACGCCAGTGTACGCCCTGCCTCTTAAAAACTAAGCTCGCTTTTTATAATTTATAGACATAAGTCTCGGGTTTGTTTTCAAAATTATTGCATCTCGTGCCGCTGTATAATAAAATAAAGTGAAGCATTTTTTTTCTTTTTTTTTTTTTTTTTTACTACCGGCGATCACGGAGTTTTCGGCATTGTTTTCACTCAAACAATAATAGAAATTTACATAGTTATATTTTGTTATATGTCCACTATATTATTATTATTATTACGACATTTCTGTGAAAGCATGTAAAAAAAATAAATTACAGTTCAATAAAAAAAAATCACAGTCTTAATATATTAATTTGTTACTATTAATGTTATTGTAATTAATAATAATAATTACATTACTCAACTAAATTTCCGTTTCGTCTAAATGTCCCTTACAGTATTCAATACTATATTGTAATGCCTCGTAAACCAGTTATACAGAGGTCGTTTCAGTCTGACCCATTACAAATGTTATGGCAAGAGAGAGAATTAAGAGAGAGAAGGACCCTCTCTGGTACTCTCTGACTTAAGCAGGCTAGAGTGGGAGAACCTATATATAAGCCAGTGAGAATCTACCTAACGACATCTATGTAGATATCTATCTATCAGATTCAACCATACATCGCATCGTGTCATATCTCTACTCTCACCTTTTATTCTATAAAATCATTACAAGTCCAGTGCAGTCAGTGTAATCTTATAGCTACGTAAATTACAACAGTGTCTTCATATCTCGTCTAATTAATCAAACCTAATTTCTCTCCTCATCAACTCCATTATACAAATTAACAGAAGGCGAACAGTCACTATTAGTGGGGAAAAAAAATCTGAAGAACAGTACTCCGTCGGTTAAATTTTAAACTTGAAATCTTTCTCATACCTGCCGTGTACAATTGTCCTGATGGATTGATTTATTTATACGGGGATTATTTAGTTACACACATTTCCATATAAATGAAAATGTACAGAGGTGCATGAGAAATATAATTTTAGACAAACAATGTCGGCAATTCCAGTAAATGAATTTTTCTCAACTCCAAAATTTTGACAATTTTAATACATTTTTATTAATATTATATTGATGATAGAATCCAATATACTTCATGAACGATCGCTACGCTATCATCCAGAGAAGGCTAAAAAACCTACATATACATCGAGCTATGGAGGAAGAGATATCTAAGGTTCCCTAGAAACGTCCCAGTTTCTGGAAACGTCTTAGAGAAATTAACTGTAAAGGAGTGACATAGATTGGGAGTTCCCATCCTGACACCGTAGTGGAACACAAATAATGTTTTCAATGCCCTATATTCTTCCTTCCACCCAAACCTCCAAATCTAAGCTATAAGGAAATAATATGTGGACGGGTTCGGAATGGTGGATAATAATAATCTACCCAATAATAATAATAACAATAATAAATATATTATATATATATACATATATATATAATAATTAGCCTTAATTTAAACCAGATACAGTCCACTTTGAAATAAAAAATAAAAACAATAACATAAACCAAATATAAAATAAAAACAATATTTAACTTTTCGTATCATAAAATTTTATAAGAATACAAGAAATACTTGAAATTGTTGCAATGAAAAAAAAACTTTTAGAAAAAGATGAAATATAAATGAACTGAATTTATAAAATTTACAAAACTTAAATAAAAATTAAATAAATTTTGATATTCACCAGGCCTATCTGAGGGCATAGGCTTCTCTCAACCTATCCCAAGCTGTTCCGTCTTGTGCCGCTCTTTGCCAGAGACTGCTGGCGAAGTTTTCGATATCGTCTCTCCATCTACATCTAGGACGTCCTCTTTTCCTTTTACTAGGAAACCAATCAGTCGTTCGTTTAGCCCATCTTTCTGGATCTAGTCTGGCTAAATGCCCTGCCTATTTCCATTTTAGTTCTAGAACTGCCAGTTTAACATCTTTTACGTTGGTCTTTTTTCTGATGCTAACAGCAGTGTTTTTACCATCTTTGTGATTCCCAGCATACTTCTTTCCATGGAGCGTTGGGTTTTCTCCAGTTTACTCAGAGTCCCCTTTGAAACTGGCCATGTTTGGCAGCCATATATCAAACATGGAATGATGCAACTATCAAAAACCTACTTTTTCAGCTTAATGTTCATTCCACTTTTAAAAATGAATTTGAGTGAACAAAACTTTTTACAGCTTAAGGCTATTCTTCTTTTAACTTCCCCATGGGCACATATATAATATACATATATATATAAATATATAATATATAATAATAATAAGAACCTGGAAATAACCTCCACACATATATACAACCAACAAAACCAACCAACAGAAACATTAAGTTAAAGTGAACCCGAGCTTAGTGAATTTGCTCTGACAATGGATGAAAATCCTAAACCGGTCAGGAACTAATTGAATATGCATGCTACGACGGATAAAATACCAGAGAAAATAATATTTTCCATCACATTTTATAGGAAAAGAAACTAACTTTGCATAGACGCTGTAATATAAACAAAAAATTCAAAGCAATCATGTGTTCCGCTGGAACAGATTGAGTCACTTCTAATATTGTAATTGATTGCTAGGTATGCTAAATATTTGAATACAATTGCAAATATACGTTGTAACCAACGGCTAATGGTTTGAGAGGAATTCCTAATAAATCGATGACGCTGAAACAGATTTGGTTTGTGGTGGCACAAATTAGTATCATCGTAATAATTTATAAAAAAAAAAAAAAAAATATTCCTTTCTGAATTTTTTATAATAATGCAAATCGGATTAGAGGGAAGAACGTTATAAGCTACATAAAAATTCAATTAAAAATACAGAAGGTGTGACAATAAACAAAACAAAACAAAAAAATGAGACACATTATATGAACAAACACTCCAGCCTAGAAGTTACACATTAAATATAACAAAAACCACAAAGATATATATACATAGTCATATACACGCAACTGTACTTAAATTAAGTTTACACGCAATTGCACATACATAAATAGTCAATAACGCATAAAAAGAACGGAAATACTTCACAATATGCTTTTCATGCCTTTATCTCATTTTAAGAAGTATTTCCTATATTTTTGGAATTATTATTTATTGTTTAATAAATTTATAAATATACTCACCCTCATTATTTAGAAAATTTAGTTTGCTGAGTAAACCATTCTCATGCAGAATAAGAATGTGAATAATTTTATCATGTATTATTAATTTTACAGTATAATTATTCTAGTAAATATTATACTCAAGAGTCTATAATAACTGTTTACAGTATTTTATTAATAATTAAGAATAAACTTATACACAGTATATGCTTTTATCTATTTTGCATATATAATGGAGAAAATAAATGGTATTAAAATCGTATTCTTATCAGCGTGAATATGTCAAGTGAATATATCTAAGGTTAAAAAAAAATCACACGAATTTTTCTCCCTGCAAATATCAAAATTTTAAAAGATAATTTTCTTTTAACCAGGGATTTTTAACATTTATAGAGCTGCCTTTAGCAATATACACGGTGAAGAGTCGAACATTCTACACTTAATTTTTGGATCAGGTAACGTAGAAGACCGTATAACAATCTAGCCAGAAATAGGCTGTGCAATTTAAAGTTTTCAAGTCCCATCACGTCAAGAAAGAAACAAAGAAAAAAAATCAAATTTACCGGAAAGAAGATTAAAAAAAAAAAAATGTAAGGAAATGCAGTTATTTTCTGCTTTTTAGACGAAAACATTATAGCCGTTTTTAAGGAAATTTCAAAAACTCAGATATCTATTTTGGACAGTCGCACTTGCTGCAAACAATGTTTTCCAAATTTAGAATTCCAGTAATGCTTCTAATATCTCTTAATATTATTACGTAGGTGGAAACACATTACTGAAGTGATACTTCAGAAAAGAAACTCCCCCATAAACAAATTTTCTTGCAAAAATATTGAAACTTTAGCCTAAGCAAGGCCATCATGCGTTGGAATTCGTGGCTAGCGCACCCTCCTTAGATGCGATAATTTAGTGTCCAATTCCCCGTGAGAACAAAGACGGTGTTGACCTAATCTCGTGAGAAAAGTGGATGGATACAGTCGGTAGCATACCTTCATAGCGAATGCCAGAAAACTAAGCGGTCGTGGTAACTGGGATGAGCTCTTACATAAGCCCTCCAATTAAAATTGCCAGGATGTCTTTAGCTGGCCCTTTGGCCCTTCATGAGCTGTTGTGCCAAAGGTTTTCACTTTTGTCTTTTCACATCAAGACCCTACTCGACCATAATCCACCGATAATCCATCGGTGCACTTAGGAAAAAAAAAAATCAATAATATTGATTTAAACCAAAAAACCTTAAACATAATTTCACTTTCAAATTGTATCAATTACTCTTTTGATATGCCGTTCTGTCATTCATTTATCATCATCGAGCGAACACTGTGCGGAGGGCAGCAATACACTGAAACGGCTCCGGGGGGACAATGACCATAAATAATGGAGTTGTTGAAGAGAGAAGCTAAGTTTACACTAACTGCACTGGACTTTATAATGAAAATGATAGAATGAATGGTGTGAGTAAAGATATGACTCGATGTGATGTACCGTTGTATGGTTGTATCTGATAGATATCCTCTAGATAGATTCCCACTGGCTTATATACACAGGTTCTCCCACTCTAGCCTGCCTAAGTCAGAGAGTAGTCTCTGTTAACCAGAGAGGGTCTCTCTTCTCTCGTTGTGGTTGCATTATCTATGCGGTACCATTACACCATAGATGTTGAGCACCTCAAATTAAAAAAAAAAAAAAAAAAAAATTAATGATACTCTTTATTCATATATAGTATATACTATCGCAATATTCAATGAAATGTCATTAAAAGTAAAATTTTGTTATCATTTTTATTTTTATTTAATTGTGGAAAAATAAATAAAAAGATAAAATAACCCCAATCGGATTGGTAAGGCTGGAAAATACTAATTGACCAATTTTACATTCAATTCAGTTCAATTCAATTGGCTTTTTACTATGGACTTTGGAAATAGCTTCTATATCGTTTATGTACTAATTTCAATACAACACGCAGCTCTTTTAATGAATTAATTTGGTGACAGTTAAAAAGATTAATATAAAAAAAAAAAATACAGAATTTTTTTTTTATTATCCTTAATTAATCAACCAAAAGTCAAAAGATATAAAAAGTTAGTATTAATAGATTTCAGTGCTTCAAAAAAAAAAAAAAAAAAAGATCACCGTAAATCTTTTAAAGGTAGTCATTGGCCCTGAGGTTATCCACAATAGACCTCTTAATATAGGTCGCAGTGGAATTAGGCTTGCCCTCCCTTCTATCAATCTAATCTAGCCCATGAGTCGGTTGAGAGATCTCCTAATTACCTCACGGCAATCTTATGTAGAAATAAATCGGCGCGGCAGTCCATAAATGTTCTGGACTTGCCGGTAAGTGATTTTTTATTGGATATTGGAGATGGATAGAGTGAGTAAGTTGGTCATATCGACATTGTCTCTTTTATTGAAAATATGATATAACATACTAGTAGTCAGATACTACTCTGAAGTTCCTCACTTTTATTCAAAATACTGGGTGAGCTCTCTGTAGCCCACGCAAGTTAAATTCTAACAAAAGAAAAAGAATCAGAGATATTTTCCGTGATAGCCTGCTTCTTTTTGTGTCGTCGACCGGTTTCGGGCGTCGCCTATCATCAGGATGCATTTGTCAAACAGTGTGATAACATAGATTTTCACAGAGCAAATTTGGTTGTTACACTCAATTACACTCATTTTTACATTCATTACTCAATTACACCATAGATAAAGAAGGCAAAGAAAGAACCTTGCGTTAATCATGGAATAAATAAGTCTTACATGGAATAAAATTTTATTCCGAAACATTCGTGTAGATGTTAAATTTATATATTAAATTTATTGGTTTGATTAGATTTTTAGTTTCAATAACTTGGAATAATCAAAAATAGAAGTAAAAACACAAGACTTCCCAGAACAGAATTGTATCCATCATCACTGTCACCACCAAGATTCTGGTGTCAGGAGATCAAGTTCTAGTAGATTTAGCTTTTCAATTTTATCTCGAGCTGGTTGACGAACCATTTGAGTGTTCATTGATCTTGGAACTAGAAGATATTATGCCGAACTAAAGCAGTTGGTTTGGCTGCTGTTTTAAGCATACATAATATAAAAGAATTTTACTGTCTGTTGAATTAATTGTTTTCTACTTTTTATCACTCATTCTGCTACTCACTTCCCGGTAATGGACAATGATAAAAGGCACAGATATTAACGCGCGGATGTGAGCGCAAGCTCAGGGACCCCCCCCAAAAATTAACGCATTTATAAAATAAAAATTAAATATCTCTTCTAGGGCGAGTATAGCTCAATGGATTAACTGGACTGACACGCGGAAGGTCCCGAATTCGAGTCCAGACAGTGCTGATCTTAGATTCCCTCTGCTATGTCTGGTGATAGCAACGGCAGAATACTTGCGAAGGCACCAAATGTAGACGCACCTTAAATTAAAAAAAAAGAAATAAGAAAATCTGTCATCATTGTCTAATCATAATATTGATCCATTGTTCTTAAGACTATTTTTTATCGCGACTGTTTAGGCACATTCAAATACCAGTTTTGCCAAAAAGGCCAATCAAAAAAGAAATTTTTTTAAAGGAAGTCACTTTTTTAATAATAAATATTCAAACGTAATAAACATTTATTCATTAATAATACAGAAAATAAGGTCATCATCTTTAAGATAATATCGAGAAAGTGCGCAATTGAATAACTGGAATTTCCTGATAGAATTTTAATAAAAACGATTGTAGTCATAAAAAATTGGATGTGCAACAGAATATCAAATTTATACCACATACGTAGTTAGCTTGGTTAGCTTTGGTTATCAAACACAAAGCTCTCTTATTTTTCCATTATACAACATGTTAAGTAAAAAGTAAAGTAAAGTAATGCCTATTTTTTCAGGCGGGCTTAACGTCCAACTACCAAATTAGGTGTCGCGGACGGGGGCGGAAGCACCCACTTTACTATTAACATTTTTTAAACAAATATAAAATTTAGCAGTTATACGCTGGACTCGAACTGGGGTCCTCCCACTTACAAGTCCGTGCTCATAACCACTACACCAACACCCGCCCCAACATGTTAAGTATTCCAAATATTATTTCAAAGTATTAGACAGCTTGTTTGTTAGAACAATACAGAATTCTTTGTTCACAATGCTCTATAAACTTAGAAAAAAAAAACGGTGTATGGATCCTCATCACTAAAAACAAATGCGATCATTTTTCCTTGATATCCTGTTTTATTTTGTGTTCATTGACATGATTTGGGCCTTTTTTTCAGGATGTCTTAATAAACATATTGTGATATCATAGACTATTGTTCTTCGACCTCCAGCCAATGATTTCTCGTTCAGAAAAAAGAAAAACTTTTAATTAATTTAAATAAAGTTATGTTACCAAAAGTTGGGTCCTACCATTAAGAGAAATTCTACGACTGCCGTTCTTCGATCCTGAATCTTTTTGCAGCATCTTTCATAGAATTGCTTTTGAGAACATTAAGAAAGAGCTTTCGCACCATGTGTTTAATTGATATGAAATACGTAAATTGGAGAGAAACCTAATCATGTTTCCAGGACATTGTCAGCTAAGGAAACATTCTTGATTGGGAGGCTATTAAAGAAGCCCACTTTTTATGGAAAATATAGTAATAAGAATGAAATTCTATTTCACCTGCATTGTATATTCGAGCATATTTGGCCCTTAGCCGGTTCCTAAATTTTGACGTCAGGAATTTGCACTATCTGCCCTAGCGTATTTAAATGAAATAGTGTTGAGGATTTAAGATGATCTGTGTATTTACCCATTTAAGAGGACATCAAAAATGTAAAATGTAAAGAGAAAATATTAAGTTTAATTTAGACTATCCTTGGAGTCTCTCATGTCCAATTGCCGATAATGCTTCTGGGAGAGAGGCGGATCATTACGAACTGAACCACGGTACAATTTTAGCTTAACATTCTACTTCTCTAATACGAATAATCAAGTACTAAAGAAATCAACAAATATATCTTAAAATTAAATCAATATGTAACATCAATTAAAAATTGAAATTATTACAGATGAGCAAAGGTTTTTTTAAGTTGAGGAATGAAACCATTGCTATAAGATTAATAGATTGTAATAGTTGACAACAAAATATTTCTTAATCACAAGAGAAAAAAAAAAAATAATCCCCATGGACTGTTAATAAATATGATTAAAAAATACATAATAAATCATTTATCAAAATTCTATTGGCGGCGAAAATAAAAAAATAAAAAAAATTTAAACTCATCAGTTAATATAAATTCCATTTTACTAAAGAGAAAAAATATAATAAAAATAAAAATGCTAATGGCATTGTGAAGTGTAGCACCATGTTTATAAAAAGACTATTAGATATTAGAACAAGTTACTGCTGAACAGGCGATCAACCAGCAAGAGCTGATACACCCTTATCTGATATTAACTTATATATTAATAAAAAAAAAATAAATAAAAAAATAAAGGAAAAAAAAAGTTGTAATAAAGGC
The DNA here is from genome assembly GCA_011037195.1 of Triatoma infestans. Lineage (NCBI taxonomy): Eukaryota > Metazoa > Arthropoda > Insecta > Hemiptera > Reduviidae > Triatoma > Triatoma infestans. The sequence continues at coordinate 33,430 of JAAEAF010003592.1, forward strand.
GGAAAAAGCGCTAGATATTCATTCTTTAATCTACTGAACAGGCTTATTTGCATCAACAGATGGGCAACTCCATTTTATAGGAGGTTCCGATATATTAGTAAATATATAGCTATTGATCATAAATAAAATTGAGACAATAAAGTATAACAAAGTTTATTCAAAGAAATACCGGCATAGAGGTCTATATTTGCAACTCACTTCTATTTTTTTTTCAATTAATACTTAGCAGGAGAAATGCAATTACGTACATTCAAAACCATTATCCAGATATTGTATTATACTGTATTATAATTGTTTGTGAAGCGATAACATCTATGGTCAATTGCCGTCCAAAGCTTTTTTCTTATTAAATTGCCGGAATCTGGGAATATAGACACACTTTCAATCATCAACAGTAAGCTATATTGCTCTAAAGAGAGAAAATCTATGCCTAGATTTGAACCCAAAGCCTATCATTCCAAACTAGAACCCTTTTAATTACAGCAAAATAATTCCGTCCTTAAATGAAATAATTCCGTGCAGTAAATGAATCATTTTTCTATAAGGATTTTGAAGAAGAAATGTTCGCTAAGATTTTCTACAATCAATTTTGGTGTATGTCAATGGTTCGTCACTTACATCACTTTTAGTGCCATCAAATCATGTGTCTTCACTTCCAAGTTGGTATTAGAATGTTCTAGAAGAATGTCCACTATTGCAAGAGCTTTGTTTCTGTAAGGATATATTTCTAGTTTAGATGCCAATCAATTGAGGACCTTTGGGGGGTCAGTAATAGAAAGATTAGCCAAATTCCACAAATAATTGACTTCAACAACAAGCTTCCAAACAAAGACATCTTCTCAGCATTCAACCCTATGAATGAGCTCAGTGGATTCTCGACAATCTAGGATGCTTATTGGAGGTGATGTTACTGTGTCTTTTACGGAACTCTCTCAGACATCTGGTTAGATACTTTACATTATTATTTAAGAAGACACCTTTACATAATGGAGCTCATGCCAGACCCAATTTATGAGACGTAGGAAGAAACATCCATCCACCTTATGACCGATAATTTAGTTGCAAGGAAATTAGATTCAGGAACATTGGTCGAAATAGGATGTCTTTCGAAGAGCTTAGGCTATTTCCGCTTAGTTTTGTTTTTTTCGTGGTATAGTATACTGCGACTAAAAGACGTCTATCGTGCCACCTCACTATCCCAAGAATGAGACCACCATAGCACCCGTTCCAGATAGATCTCTACAGAAACTAGGAAGGTTCTAGGGAGAGTATATCTTCCTCCACTGCCTCTACTCCAACTCTCCAGACTTCCAAATCTTCTTTGGATAATGGTATCGCAGTCCGTTTGAAGGAGTATTGGAGTCTCCTCCATCTCTCCACAGAATTAACTTCACTAATTTAACTGCCCAGCTACAATGCAATTTCTTTATTGCAAAATATTTCTTAATTATCATCCCACATATTTCACCGTCTTCCTCAACAGAAAAATTAGATATATTTTTACGCAGATCATAGCTTACCAAAAAAAGAATATACTAAAAAATATATTCTTTATGAACTCTTCCTAGTGGAAAGAATACAGGAAAGCCTTGATGTATTTCCGGATTCAAAAATATTTATAGAGTGGTTAATATACAAATAAAGTAAAACATAAATTTTAGGAGAATATAATATCCAATAGAAATAAAAAGAATTGCAACCAATAGGATTCATTTCGTCATATATATTTGAAATATAAATCATATGATAGTTTATATTGTCAGATTTCTAGACGAGAGCAGGTAATATAAGGTTTACCCACGATGCCATTTCAGCCCATTTACGATAATAATTTAATCATTGTTGTGCGTGACTCATTAATATCGATTTTAGGAAATCAAGGGGTTAGAAAGCAAAGGATAAATAATAAACCTTAGCAAACGTTTAGAGCTTAAGGAATAAATAAATGATATGTACTAGTTTCAATCAATATTTGGAATCTTAAGAAGTTCTTATTTATTTTATTAATTTATTGTTGTAAATCTTAATTATGTTCTCTCACTCATGGTACTGCGATCATGTCAACATTTCGAAACTGCGTCTTTACCGGAAATACATATTTTGAGGTGGTCTGTGTACGAAAGAAAATGTTTTTAGCGAATAGTCGTAGTAAGTAATTTTTTTTTTCTGGCATTTTAGCCATCGTACGTAGCATGCATATTTCTAGTGTTCATGACCGGTTTCGGATTTTTATCCATCGTCAGAGAAACTTCACGAAATTCTTGTAGAGAGTTCACTTCTACTTAATGTTTCTGTCACACTTGTTGGTTGTATATATGTGGGAAGGTTATAAGGTTATCTTTACAATAGATAAACCTATAACCTTCCCACATAAATACAACCAACAAATGTGACAGAAACATTAAGTTAAAGTGAACTCTCTACACGAACTTGATGAATTTGCTCTGACGATGGATGAATATCCGAAACCGGTCAGGAACACTATAAATGTACATGCTAAGACAGATAAAATATCAAAAGTTATCCAGCATTGCGGACCCATTCACATATTCAATAACTTTTTTTTAATAACTTCTTCATAAATCAGTACTATACGCCGATTTTTCCCCTTTTTTTGCTACTATATTTACCAACATAAATTCTGGATTATTTTAAAATATGTAATATTGTCAAATGTATATAATCAAATTAATAAAAGAAGTTAAAAAGAAAACATTATTTGTCAAAGTCAATACTGTTAAAACTAAACTACAAAAGTGATTAAAAGACTTTGGTTTGAATCAAATAGTTTTGTCAATCGGTGGCCAAAGTAGAGTAAGTGAACGTTAAAGTGGAGGATTAGCTGAACCAGGATTCAAGGCTGAAGGATTCACGAATCAGGCAGTATTCAAGATCAGCGGCCTGCTCCTGATTCAGCGATAAATCACAAGGGCAGAGAGCCGAATCCAAATGATCAAAGCGTTTTAAGTACCGTGACCGGTCAACAGAAATGAGTTTATAGCTGGGCCTCCAATTATTCAAATTTAGCCAATCTGGTGTTACGATTGCAAAGAACTAACATGTTAATGCGCCATTTGAGGACACTTTAACAATCGATCCCACTCCTGATTACCATGTTCTTCACAGATTTTAAAAATGTGGCTAATGGGATACCTGTTGTATCTTTCTTCCAGTTCCAAATTAGCACGCTTATCAAGTAAATCAGTTCTTCCATTCCCTGTCGTCCCAATTTTCGCCCAACATACATCGCACCAACGTACAGATATTTTGATAAAAAAAAAACATTTTTTCATACTTATAGGAAAAATCAATCAGGTGAAAAATATATCCAGTGAAAAATCAATTCCGGAAATTTGATATAATCACAATACTTCCTGTTAATAGAAGAAAAGTAAGTAAAATATTGCTGTTGACATTAAAATTGTTTCCAGCTTCTTCAAACAAAATTAATAAAAAAAAAAACGAAGGAAAGAATATGCAAAAATTTAATATTAGAATTCAAATTTATGATAAATTATGTGGAATGCGAATGCTTTCGTTAAACAAACAGGAACCTAATTCCGTTGAGACAAAAATACAAAAACGGGAAAGAAGTTATATATGATTCCCAGAAGGCAAATTAAAATGTTAACAAATTTAGGGGATTAAAATGTTAGTAGGGGATTATTGCAATGCAACCTGAAAGATCTATTATGTCTCCCGAAGTCTTCTCAGAGCACAGCCGGCCGCAAGCAATGTTCTCTAGCTATAGACAACACTGCCTATCATTGATTCGTGAGCTGTAGAAAATCTAAGAGCAGGATGGTGGATTTGAATCTGGGATCCTGGCGTTGCTAGATCCTGGCGCAGTACCTCTGAGCTAATCCCTACCTTTTGCCTTGGCACACGCCAATTAACTAGGGACGGAGAACCTAGTTTGTTTACTGTGTTTGGCCTTGTCTGTAAAGGGTAGATGTATGTAGTTTAAGTGTATTGTGTACTTTCTGACGTTCTGAAGTGCATGGAGTTCTGAGCTGTAGTAACCGTGGGGTCGCTAGTCCCCAAATAACTGATTTACCCCTTGCGGCAAGGTTTAATTTAAATTGTAGATAAAAAAAAAACAAATATTAATTGCACAGTGCATAGGATTAATTTTCTGAGCGAGTAATGAGTATCTTGTTCAACCTAGACAATCTTCAAGTTTCTTGCTCGTTTATGATCACTTCCGCTTGGAAATAGGACAATACAATGTTGGATACCATTCTTCTTCCATCCCTATACATATATATAGCTTGGTCTATTTAAAAAAAAAAAAAATTAAATTTACTCTTTCCGATGTAGACGAAATAGACTTCAATTGCGTCTATTTTATTTAGAAGGATAAACGAATGAGTGTTTCAAACAAGACTTCAAGCAGTAAAAAGTATGAAATTCAAACATCGGCATAGAACAAAAACAGAAACTATAGTTTTAATATGAAAAATGATGTGAATAATAGTATTTTTCATTTTGTCCGGAAAAAATGGTCACCCCTCCCATATTTCTTCTACAGTCATACTCAAATCCTTTCTTTTAATATTACAGTTCATTTTGTTAGCCATTAGGATAAGTTAAAAGGCTTCTTTTTTTTCTGCCTTTGCATGAACTTAATTTTGTATGGTATTAATTTTTTTTATTTAAATTAATTTAATTTAGTTAAATCATATCAGTCCCAAATACCTGCTTCTTCAATATTGCCTCGTTGAGGACTGAACATTATTTCTTAGGAAATGTATGAAAAGTTTAATAAATGAATATTTCAAACATTTATTCAAAATATTCGAATTTACTTCGGACATGAATTATGTTCAGTTGTTTTTTTAAGACAAGTACAAAGAACGTCTGCAACATTTCGAACTGGTTTCATAAAAATAATCATCTATTATTTATTTTATTGTTAATGATTTTAAGAATATTATTACTAAATTTCATTGGACAAAGAAAACATCTGTTAATACAAGTATCAAAATCACTACTGTGATCCTGAACACATTATTCTAAATAACGTGATTCTTAGTTTAGTAATGTAATATATGCGTCGACAGATATAATACAATTCCAGAGAAAACATGTTTTATTTTGGTGTAATAAATGGAGCAGAATAATAAAACATAAATATTCCGTGGGGTTTACAAAATTTATGTCCAGATATTCCAAAATAAAGCAATTTGCCTTTATTCCAAAAAAAAATTCATTTCAATTCTGACAAAAAAAAAAAATTAACCCCTATGTAATTTAAGTGGATGAAAAGATAAATACCCATATAAGAGTATCGTGCTTGTGGGTGGATGAAATGAACTGTAGTTCAATTTACTAAGTATGGCCAGTTTTCACGGTTCGCTTAGTGATAATAATGGTATGAAATGACTCTATTAGCGACATCTGGACAGTATGATCATAAACTGTTATATTGACAGGGGCCTTTCTGGTGCATTTATTATATTATAAATTAATTAAAAAACATTATTAAATATTAATTTAGAATTAAAGTTTGTAATAATTTATTTTAGAGCATGGAATTATCAATTTTTTTATATATAAATAATTTTCAAGAAAAGATACATTAGATAAAAGACGGTTAGTTATTTCATCAATATCGGGGAATTACTGTTCATTTTCAATTTGTTTCATATACTGAAGAATTACGTCTCTAAAATTTCAAATTTAATTCATTTCTGTTTTCGAAATGAGTTTCCTTTTGGCTTAAGAAATTAAAAATAACAAATGTGACAGATCAACTGATCATTATATAATCCTTATTTATAACTTTTGCAATATCATTTTAATTTCCAATAATTCCATTACTTTTTGACAAAAAGTATTTACAAGATATCATCATCATCAAAGAAGAAAATAATGATAAGGTACAAAGTTATGGAAGTTTTCGATTTATAAGGAAACAAAAAAGAAAATTTATTTATATTCCTATTTACAAGGCAAGTTCAACCTTCCCCGCCATCTCCTCCCAGCGAAGACCCGTCAACTCCTTGTGACCTCCCTCATAGTCCCCCACTTTGACTATGGTTGGTTTGTGCACGGTGGACTCTCTGATCACGGTGATCTCGAGGCTAAACTTAAACGTCTTATGAACTGCTTATTCGTTTTATCCTCGGAATCCCCAGAGATACCCGCATATCGCTCTTCAACCATGAGTTGAACTGGCTCTTCCCTATCCATCGAATCTCCAATCTCAAAGACCCTCCTATATCTTCCAACTTCTGAAATTCAAATCTTCTGTCCAATCCTGTAAAACTCGCTCCGGTCCTTCCGATCTTTATACTCCCTCCCACCATATATCCGCTCTTGAAAAATCCTTTGTAATTCGTGCCACCTCTCTATGAGATTCCTTGACCTCGTCTATCCGCCATGCCACCACCATCGATATCTTCAAGTCCCATCTTTTCCACCACCTCTTATCCATACATGTCTCTCCTAACTCCTAGAAGTTCCCCGTCTCTTCCTTATTCATTTATGATTGTAAATAATGTACAATAATTATTATTATCAATATTTATAATTGATATGTAAATAATTATCAAGACCACACTCACTGGGCCATCTTTTATTTTTTATTATTGTTGCTAAGGCACTTATGTTTCGGAATAAGAAAAAAAAATTTCATTTCATTTCAAATAAGCTATCTCTGGAGATATTGTGTCCGCTGCGACAATCAATTGGTGAAGTTTAAGAAAATGTAAAGCAAATAATCCTAAGGAAATCTCTTTTCCTGAGAATGGTACTGAAATGAATCCAGATTACCTTTAACTCAAAATATCACACGCCTAGACACTAAATACCTCATATATTATCTAAAACGTTATTAATGCAGCAGATTTAGTGATTTTGATCCCGAATACTATGTCATGTACCACAATATCTATTTTAGGGTGTTAGATCTGATTATTTGTTTTCAGAAAATTTATAGTCGTTTTTAGAATCAAGAAGTAACTGGAGCCTTAAGTGACTAATTTAGAATCTTTTGTGATTGGTTCCGCAGAGCTGGAAAGCATCAGAGACATTTTCCGTGGTAGCCTGCTTTATTTTGTGGTCATCGACCGGTTTCGGGCGTTTGCCCATCTTCAGGATGCGAACTATCCATGAGTTGAACAGGATGCTTCACACTCGAGTTGAACAGGATGATTCATACTCCATGAGTTGAACTATGGAGTGTGTAAACTAAATTTACTCTGTGCAAGTCTGTGTTGTCGCATCCTGAAGATGGGCGAACGCCCGAAACCGGTTGATGACCACAAAATGAAGAAGGCTAACATGGAAAATGTATCTGATGAATCTTTTTTAGAATCAAAAAATGAGTTTTTTAGAACCAATGCTTTGCACTGGTGCGAGCGCTTGTCCAGCCTCTACCGCAAACCATATGATTCCAGGGTCATTTTTCCAACAGACAAAGGAAAGAACACTACAGCTAGTAGCAATAATTAACATTAATAATAAAAATCTTCATTAGCAAGAAAACAATGTAAACTATTTTCTTAAGAAACAAAATAACTTATTACCAAATGATCACAACATTGTCAAAGTGAGAACAAATTACATATATCAATACTTAATAACTTAATTAATCTACCGTATATTCACATTACCGGAAATTACATTATGTTGATTGTGAGAATATAATAATAACATTGTACCACTAATTGTATCGCATTCAGTAAATTATAAGGAACAAATTTGCTAGTACCTAGTGGTATGCAATGTATGCTTTATGTATAATTTCATTAAAGGCCTTTTGACAGCTGGAATTGAGTATGTATTAGGTAATTATATATCTGATGATTTGATGATTATTGATGGCGCGTCAGAATTATTTTGAAATTTAATTTAAATTTTACGTTATATATATCTTAAGGTTGTATTTATGTTTAGTATTATTTCTTCTAGTCTAAATGTAGTCATAATTTTCATCTCTGCACCGTAGTTGATAGATTTTCAAAAACAATAGTACTTTTGATGCCCAACAATTGGATCTGAACAATTATTTCAGCTCAGATTTTAAACGCAATATCTGAAAAGTTTTACTCAAACACCATCCGAATATGAATATTTTTTTTTGTTCTGTCGGTTCTCGACAATTCTCAAATATATATTAATGCTCAGGCGATGCAAAAATATAAGAGAATCAAAGTGGCTTATTTTTTTTGTAATGTTATCTTATTTCTAAAGTAGACTTTAAAAATTTGGTGTAGAACCTCATATGATTTTCTCTTAATTCAATTAATAAATTATAATGGAGAAATATCTTTAATATTTATAATTATGTTAAACGTCTAGCTGGGTTTGCCATAAAAAATTTGGCTGGGATTAACTGAGTGTAGCTTGGGTCTCAACCACTCTATAGCATATAGCAACAGTTTGAAGTTTAATCTAACTAGTAGGTCCTCCAAAGACTCCTAAAATCGTTTTCTGGTGTGTGTGTTTTTTTTTGTTGAAGGTGCACAACAACTAAGGTCCTTTGCCCCTGAAGTTCAGCCAGTTGACGTTTGCCGGAAATAATGTCTCAAAAAAAAGGTGATACATTTATTTTTTATCTGTGCAGTTAACTATTCCTCATTTAACGAAAATCATTATAGCCGTTTTCGAGGAAATTACAAAAAAAAATGAAGGCAAAAACCAATTAATAATTAACCAATTAATAAAAAGTAGCACCTAGTTAAAGGTACCGACAAGTTGGAGTACTCTCTCCTGTCCTATCTGTTTAATTAGACATAGGTGTTGGAGAGAGACTTCTGGGAGAAACTTGAGGGACTCAGTTTCTTTTCGCCAAAGACAAGAAATCTCATCCTTATTAGCTCTTCACATTGACACAGAACTTACAGTCCTGTTCTTTCTTCTTCCTGACAAAACCTGGATAAGCTATCTGCTGTCAGGCTCATGATGCATGGGCTTGTTAAGTGTACAGAGGCCAGTGTAGTGGAAGGACGAAATCGAAAAATAATAGTTTTTGAAAATAATTTAGAATATTTTATAATTATCTCAAATTAAGGAAAAGATTGACATTCCATTGCAAAAGGGCTAGCCAGGTATACAAATCCAGTTACTGGTACGGTACAAGAACAATTATGGCATTGTATTACCCCCTTCTCCTCACAGAGGAGGTATTGAAGAAACAAAGAGAAGAGATATTAAAAAGGACAGACTTGTGCTACCAATCAAGGTGGAAACATCGAAACGCTACTTCAGGAATCGCTCTCTAAATATCTGTGCCAGTTTCACAATAATTTAAATAAGTTTATAATATCAAATAAGTTGTAGTTATTATTTTAACAGAATATAATTATTTATAAAACAGTGGTGCTTTCTTAATTATTCATAATACTTCTATCTTTTCCTCAAACATATATATACAAGCCCTTTTCGCCAAAACGCTCAAGCCACAAGCTACCTACACACATCTCACCAAAACATTACACCAGTAAAGAGCCCTATACTCATCCGTATGGCAGTAAGCCTCGATAAACTATTTCGCCTACTTCTGACCTGGAGTTTCTACCTACCATTCTTGTGATCTATGTAACCATGCTTAAAGCTGCACTCATGAGGCATTTTGTAACTAACTTCCCGAAAACGGCGATCTGCCGCCTCGTTGCCTATTGAAGTTACACATTAAAAGAAAACTCAACCTAGTTGCTCCATCATATCTCATCTAACTTTCAAGGAAAAGTAAAAGTGGTAGGCATTAATGTGTAAATTTAATGATAATCCTTGGAGCCATTTTCGGGAAAATCCTGAAAAATTGAAGAAAGAAAAATCTTTTAGTAAAGGCGCACTTTAAATTAAGGGAATTGAATAAAACATTTGTGTAAGATTTGGTGATGATACTAAACGGAATGCCAAGTTTGAGGTTATACAGTTTTCGTTTTTGATATCTTTTTTGAAGTGGAAACACACACAATTAGGTCATTCGTTGAAAACATTTTTTTCGAACATAGGGGACTTCAAAACGTATTTCCCGTGAGAAGTAAATTTTAAAAATTTGACATGATCACAATACTTCCTCTTCTTATCAAGAGTAAGAGACAGTAAAAAAATCATTGTTTTCGTGGCACAATTTTATGAATCCTCTCTCTTCATCAAGTTTTTGCCAAATTCAAGGTAAGTATTATTCGATGATAGCGCTCATATATACCAAATAAGGATAGTTTATGTCCGCAATGCCGGAAAAAATATCAAAGTTTTTTTCAGCCTAGATTACTGCTTCATTTTGTGATCATCTTCGGTGTTGGACGTTTCTCCATTTTCATGATGGGCCAATAAACAATAAACAACAAGGCAAAATTAATTTACACACTTTTTTCCCTCTACTAAATCATACTAAAATGAATAGGAGACGTGTGTAAACTGGTTTTATCTTGTGCAGTCTCTGATATTACATTATTTATAGAAATATCCTGAAGATAGGATCGTACAATACTGGTTGATGATGACAAAATGTAGCTAAATATTATGAAAAAAATCTCTGACATTAGACAAGTTATTTTGTTGGTATTATAAGGAAAAGTGAAGAAGAAAATGCTGTCAATTTTCTCCTATAACAGGTTAAACATTACATTATTATTTATATATATATATATATGCACCGAAATAAATTAAATATTAATATTAAATAATAACATAAATAATATATAATTATATAATACAAAATAATCAATATAATAATAATAATAATAATAATAATATAATATTAATATTAGATTAAATATATTAAGGAAGTTACTTCCTCTTCCGACTGTGAGGCAAAGTAAAGAATAAAATTTTCGCAATTTTTACAAAAAAAAAAACAGGTTTTGCGGACCTCTAAGTCAGAAAAATTATTTTTAGAAATGAATTCTGTCTGCGTTTTACGTAAGTATATAGCACAACATAAAAACGAAATGTAGCAAGAAGCTCAATCTCAGTTTGAATTATCACCAGGCTGCCGACCGGAAATTATAGGTCACAATCGCTCAAGCGGAAGTACTAATTTATTGAAAGTATTTTTTTTTTATTCTTTGCGATTTTCTCGTAATTGGCTGCAATAATTTTGTTTAAACTTTTAAGTGTATTACACAAATGTGGGCTTTCAATTGCATAGAAAAAACTGAGGACTTATGAAAGAATCTTGGAGAGTACATAAGGGAAGCTTGATGTACCTCTAAAGACCATTTCCAGATATTGTACATTGTATCATCTAAATGTTAGGGCAAATTAAACTTTTGTTAAAATTCAGAAACTGAGGAAATACGGTTGACAGGCAGCGCAGGAATTTCATGAGCGATTTACTTATTCTGTTTTTCACGATAAAAACATCGCAATTCCTTGAAATTTGATATACTAACTACTTGTTATATAAAGACATATCAATTTTGTTTGAAACTTCTTACCAAGATTTGATATTTTAGTGGGATTGTAAGGGAGTTCAAGAGTATAATTTCATTATATTGTAAATATTCCCTCAGCTACCCATACGCATTTTAGTGGTGAATTAGACTAGTTATTTCTTTGGGGATTTTAGAACACTGCTGGTAGGTCCCTGCTCCGAGCAACATAACAGCACTTACATACTGACAGAACTAAAAATCATACAATGCCTTAAAGGCCTGCATTAGTAGTTTAAGGCCTGCAATACCTTGGGTTTAGCGTACTCACAGGGAAATTTTAGCTCAATATAAACACACATACGTACACTCACACTTATATTCTATAGATATAAAAGTATTTGTTGAGCGTTGATGAATTTGTTATGAGTAAATTTGGTGAGGACCGGTCAAGAAAGAAACATTCAATTATGCCAACGTTTCGTCCAAGACATTGCACGTTATATCGCAGAAACATAAAAAAGAAAATTAAAAGTTACTTGTTTTTTGTCTTATATTATTTACAGGAAAAAATCTTTTCTGACTTTGTTACTTGACCGATCCTCATCAAATTTCTTCATAACATAATTCTATAGATGACTTACATTCTACACTGATATCCATTGGAGCCATAAATGAACTTCTAGGATATCGTGGATTCGGTTTTATAGCACTCGCAATACATTTTTCTTTTAAGTTAAATTCTACATCTGCATAACATATATTTATAATATTTATAATAAATTCAAAGATAAATAAATTTTGTCATTTAGAATTGCAGTCAGCGAAAATAATTTGAGTATTTTCATACCAGACTTCTTTTTATTAAAATTGCCTGGATTTATTTACATAATTACATTAAACATATCAATTATTATTTCAATATTAACTGAATATATTTACTATTTATTATTACTTCCATAAGTAACACATTATTGATTTTTTTTTTATTAAATAAGCAATAAATTAAACTGTGATCAACTATCTTAAACATTTTTATGACAGACGTGGGCGTAACCAGAATCCAGCAATTTTATAAATTACTATTTATGAATTCTCAATTCTCCTTATCTTATAAATAGATAAAAGTAATGAGGTGAGATCCAGTTCCAGAATATAAAAACTTACTTCCATTTCACATTTAGTATGTAAATTTATAATTCCAGATCTGGACCTCATTTGTTATATATATTTATGGTTATATATATAAGTGACATCTACTAAGTTATTGTTTTTAAATAGTGTACTATAATTTTACTATTTATTTTGATTTTATATTCTTTGGATAATGATTTCCATTAGAAGTTTATATTTTTAAGATTCAAAATAATTAACATTTAAATAATATTGTTAGTTTCCAATAAATAGTTACATTGTTTATTTAGTTTACTACAAATTCTTAACTACATTAATATTAAAACCGGTTTATATGAGGAAGACTTTAATGAATGTTTTTTCCAGTTTTTCACGATAGCAACAAAAAAGGGGTCCAACGATTTTCTTTAAACTCGTAAACTAACTAAACACAGAAATATTTTTTAATTTTTCCTTTTAATAGAAACATTTGTCCGGGAAAATTGATGTTTCAATTTTTGGGCGATTCTTGGAAAGCAGTAAACATAAATTCTCTCTAATACGAGTATAAGTACCATTTAAGACAATATATTGTTTTATCACCTATATAATATTAATATAATCTAGAAACTCACTAGAATTCCAAATTTGAACAAAATGGTCAACAAGAGCGGCAACTTTACAGATTTGGAATTTAGTTTTTCCGGAATTTTCTTGAAAATGGCTACAATAGTTTTCTTTAAACTTGGATTAGTGAGTGGCAATTTATAATCAAATTACTTTTACATCACATGTCCCACTTCCAACTGTTGATGTCGTCCGCTATATTGGGTGGTATATTGACAAAAGGTTAACTTGGAATCTCCACCACGATTAGAAGACAGAAACTCACTTCACGATACAGACTTGTTAAAAGACTTCTCGATAATAGATTACAACTTTCATTAGAAAACAAACGACTAATATATACATCATTTCTTAAACTAAATACGGACTTGAACTGTGGGGTTCCAACTTATCCAATCCCAACAATTCTAAAATCCTTAGAACCATAGTTAATGCTCCCCATTATCAAATTTAACTATCCACAATGACCTCAATATCCCTTTCCTTAAAGATATCATCAAAATCCGTTACAAAAAATTTCACGAACCTTTATCTTCTCACTGCAACCGTCTTGTTTGTCGACTCTCATTCCGGACGCTCCCTGATAATCCTCCCAAACGTCTGTGGCGAATGTGGCATCGTGGTCGCATGTTTAGATGAAAGTAACTAAACTCGTAAGGAGTGTCACACCACTGGGGGTGACTTCTCCGCTCGTTTATGTTTTGTTTTATTTGTTTTGTTTTGTTTTATTTTATTTATTGCTCTCATCAAACAAACTCTTACTTCAAACATTTTTTTCGGAAAAGTTCAAAATCTAGATTTTGTGTAGTTGTGAGAGATCTGTCACTTAGATTTAAACTTGGTGTTTGTATCTGCTCGGACAGCCAGGCTGCGCTGAAGGCACTGAGATCATGTGTCTTCACTTCCTGGTTGGTGTTAGAATGTTCTAAAAGACTGGAAGAGCTTTCTTCTCTGAAGGATGTGCTTCTAGCCTGGGACCAGGTCACATAGCAATTTTTGGGAATGAGGAGGTGGATAGGTTTGCCAGATTAGGCGCCTCTCTTCCTTTCATTGGTTCCGAGCCTGCTGTTGGCGTTTCTTCTGGCACATATCAGGTAGGCTTCCAGACATGGACAGCTTCAAGCATTCATCCTTATGGATGAGCTCAGTTGGTTTTCGGCCGTCCAAAATGCTCATCGAGGATCCTGACAAGGCCATTAGTGAGACGTTGCTGTGTTTTTCACGGAGCTCTCTCAGGCGTCTGGTTGGATCTCTTATTGGACACTGTGGTTTAAGGAGACATCTCTACTTAATGGGACTTATGCCGGATCCATTTTGTAGAGTCTGTGAGACAGAGGAGGAAAACACCATCCATCCATCTTATGACAGATGGACTTTGGTGGTGAGGAAATTCGGTTCAGGACCTTTGGTCGGAATAGGATGTCTGTGAAAGACTTAGGCTATTTCCGCTTAAGGTTATTGTCCGATTTATTCGGACTGCGGTGAATCTTAGATGGATTAGATCCGGGTCTGGATTATAGACCCGGCTTGTTGTTGTTTTTCTTGGGATAGCTATATGGGCCCAGTGAGGCTTTGGATAGCGTAGGGTTTCCCTCCCCACAGACAAATAATAATAATAATAATAGGTATAAACTTAAACTGGCGCTACAAGCTTCTTTATTTTGTCGGATGGAGCAAAAAAAAACCCTGTCACAGAGTCACACTCACGAATGCAATCACAGCTCAGTTATTTATGGTAAGCCCCACTACGGTAAACACTGCAATTTTTAAAAAAAATTGTCAATTAAATTGTTATATTAATTACAATAAAAGAAGTGAAAGTTTCTCCAGTGTCCAATTTTTGAAAAATTGAATATTCACCGAAAATACTTGTTGTTTTTTTTTTGAGGTCAGCGGAATACGAAAGAAATGTTTTTAGCGAATCAAAAATTAGGCAAAATCAAATCAACCAAAAGTACGAGTTTTTTTTATTTTTTTTTTAATTTTACGTGATTTTTTCGAAACCGATTTTAACGATTTTCTTTAAACTTCTTAAACTAACTACATACTCGTTATATAAATACATAACACTTTTATTTGAATGATTTCCACCAAAAATTGATTTTTTGGGGGGGAATTCTGGGAGAATGCTAACGTTTAGCATTCCTTTAAAGTATTGCTATCTATTATACATCTAAATTATATATAAACTACTGCTATCTATATATATAAAAATTCAGCATCCGTATGTTTGTGACCGCAAAACTCGAAAAGTAGTTGATGGATTGACTTGAAATTTTTACACAACGTTGCTTTTCTATATAGAGTTTTTACGCCGAAGTTCTCACGGAAACGGAAACTTCTCCGAGCGTTTCGCGAGGTTGGCAGAAATAGACAGATTCAGACGCGTTGCGATGGTGACTCACTCTCTGAACCTCTTTCTCAACTACTTATAAGTACCTCTATTCCAAAGTTCCCACGGAATCGGGAAATTCCGAGCTAAAATCCGTTCAAACGGCCATATTGAGTAGCACTTGCTTCTTCAGGTATTGTTGCTACGTTGATGGAAGGAGGTAGTAGAACAGCGCATGCAGCTCTTAAACTGTCATGACTTAAACATTTCTTTAACATCAGGAATGGGAAAGGTTCTTCAGGCGTGCAAAATCATTGTATGGGATAAATGTACAATGGCTTATAACCATTTCCTTCACTTGGAATGCTAACTGCACAGATATAAACCTATCATTTTTATTTGTAATAGTTTTCTATAAAAGAATTGATCGTACATAGTGTTGTGGAATTGGTTATTTAAATTTCAATTATATGGGGGTTGATTCAGTGGCATTCTCTTCTTTTCCATTCGGTTGGTACATTCATTGGTACCAACCAACCTCCCAACCAACCACCTACCCGCCACCATATTAAATGTTAGGACAATTAAGCGAAATTTGACTTTATAGAAACTTTTGCATCTTATATAAAATTGTAATAACAGGTGGAAGAGAAAGCCTTGTGAGTGTTCCACACCACATTTTTTTTTTCTAATTTTGGGATGCTGTCAACCTCCACGCTTCCTATCCAGTCAATCTCTATCCCTCAGTTCCTTTTCCAACTATCAACTTCTCAATAGTCTCCACCCTTGTACTTGCTGATATATCTCTTCTCCTGTTTCTCCGGGGATCTATTTTCATACCTAATCATTCTTCTAAGGTGTCCGTATCATCTAACTCCCTTTTTCAATCCTCTCGTCAATTTTTTTTTTTTTTTTAAAGTCTATCTCCTTCCTGTTATCTACATTACTCATTTTATCCGCACTGGTATTTTATAGGTCTTCTCAAATAATCCTCTTCTACTAACTCTACATTCACACAGATTCAGACTCTCTTTGTGAATGTCCATGTTTTAGCCCTATAACAGATGATCCCTCAATGATGGAATGTAAAAAAATCTTCTTTTTTTTTTTAATTCCTTTTAGATACTGTTTTAATCTAAGGGACTAGGTAAAGCACTTTCATTGCCTATTTCTGTATGTAGACTTTTAAATAGGCTGGCAAGCTTAAATGCGTTCATAGGCACCAACCTTTTTAAAGTATTATCTAGCACCATTCAAATCAATATTTCTCCCACTTACTTTGCACAAGGCAAGCATTTTGAGTTCAAGAGACAAAACTAATTCAAAAACCGAATTTTTCATAGCACGCTAAATTTTCCTCAATCCCATCATACTAGTAAATAAATATAAGTTCCAGATTTTTCTTGCGGTGACCTCATTTTGTATATACATGTATACATATATTAAGCTCATTGGGAGGTTTGTTGAAGGGAAGTTATGTTTTTCTTTTCATGATGGCTCCTCATTTTGTGGCCATCGACTGGTTTTACCTTCTTCAGTATATCATGATAAATAGCTTGAATTCTCAACTAACACAATACTATGTACTCGACTATGCTAGTCAACCAACTAAGTGGTTCATTAAGATATGCAAAAGATTGGCAAACAACTAAAACCTGACAGTGTCCAGAAATTATTTTTTTAGGCGATCATGGAAAATATCTTTTAAATTATGTTTCCGATAGAAAACTCATTTTCGAAAATCGCTATACTTTCTTTTAGTTTAGGAACGTGAAAATAAGGGCAATTAAAGATGGACCAAATTTCGAGGTCGTTAAAGGTGATTTGATTTGGCTTATACATTAATCGTTGCTTGAAAGATTCTCGATTGTTAGCGTTCGTATTTTTCCATAATTAAGGCTACATTTGATTCCATAAATTATTTGGTATTTTATCCATCGTAGCATGCATATGCATATTTATGCCCCAATACTATTTATTTTTTTTTTTTTTTTGGCGCATCGACAGCTAAGGTCATTAGCGCCTTTCTTCTCGATCCGTTTACTGCTCAGTTTACCTTTATGGCATCCAACTCAATACATTGTCGAGCAAGGTAGGATGGAGCCTAAGGATATCGAACATGGTTCCGCACATCTCCTCTTACACCATCAAACCAGTTGACGAGGGGGAGTGCGGATACCTAAACAGTGCCATCCTTTGTAAAAACAATACATAGCGGGGCAAGTGCTCTTCTGAGGATTGCCCTTCAAAGTAATCTTATATAATAATTATTCACATATTGTTTGTATATTTTCATAGATTATATATAACTAAGGAAATTAAAATCAATATCTACTGGACTCAACTCATTATTTTATATTATCTTCCTTGTTTGGTGGCTATTTGCATTGAGGAGAAGTATTTTTATAAATATTCCTTCCCCTGGAATTTTCCTAGATCTAATCAGGGCGCAGTACTTTTATAAATATTCCTACACCCCTTAAAAAAAACAAAAAAAAAACTAGAAATTTAAAACATATATACACTATTTACACTCACTCATGCTATCATTTACTCCAACACAATACTATTGTATACATATTACACATATTTATACTAATACACATATATACTAATACTAATATAATACACTAATATATACTAATACATATATAATTTATACATTCATCATCATTATTATTATAATATATAATTGTTATATTTATAATATAGATATATATACACAGTATAATATATCATATATATATATATATATTCTAATGTATATAATAATAAATAATGTATATATATATTATATATATATATATATATATTATATATAATATGTATATAATATATAATATAAATAAACACAATGTTTTAATAATTATGAGATGTTTTAATAATACCAATACTTATATAATATACAATATATACATTAGTACTAATATATACTAATACACATATTTACACCACAACAATTCATATTTTATTGTTCCTGAGCGGTTTTGGATTTTTATCCGTCGTCAGAGTAAATCTATCCATTTCGTGTAGGGAGTACACTTCAAACGAAGTCTTTGCGTTTTCAGTGGACTCTTTGCACGAAATGCATAGATAAACTCTGACGATGGAAAAATCCAAAACCCATCAGGAACAAAATAAATATGCATGCTACGATGGATAAATTACTACATGTTATCCAGCATTGCGGACCCCTTCCACATATTCAACTTTTATTGATCCTTGATATTATCTAGGTGATAGAACCATACATTGTACTAAAGTGGCACCTCAATGGAAAGATTAACATTGTGTTACAAGTAATAGTTGAAAAGTTAAATGACAATATGAGAGTTTCCGATATATTATAAAAAAAATGAAGCATTTTGTCGCACCATTTTGAACATCTTTAAGATATATTTTTCAAAAATTAAAATATTTTACAGCAATACAGATCTTTGTAAAGATAAAGGTTGTGAGCTTTATTAAATTACTTTAATACTGTTTCAATTATATATCGTAACTATCAATCAAAATTTGGTTTTTAGACTACACATTGATTATATTATTGAGCTTGCGGACTCTGCTCAATTGAAACATTTTAAGAAATAAAACGGTATGGGTTGTCAATTCTTAGGAATGAGATGTTTTAAACTCTTAATATTAATAAGCTCTTAAATTTGTCACTTTTTTGTTTTTTGTTTTTTATGACTTCACATTAAAAAGGGACTCATTGAATACAGTAATGGGTATAAGGGAATCAAGTAATGTTTGTTATCTAATCACTAAAATTATTCCTTTAGGAGTATTTTTTCACAGGAGGTCTGGAAGTCTATCAACGGACCATATGCTACCGGTTGAAAGAGTGTGGGATAGAGATAGTAAAATGTTGTATGAAACAAGATATATATATACATATATATACTCGCCACATATGTGACGTCAGCAGAAACTTCTCATGCCTAATAGGTAGGAAATCTCTCTTCTTCCACTTCCCAACTGTTCCACGAAATACATTCATACTATCATATATATCCTGAACTTTCTCCGTCTCCTTCAGAGTATATAGTCAAACACTTACACACAAATAATGGTGACTAGAGGTAAAAAGCCCCTGAAGTCATTGTTAACATTGGCTGCATAACCAACAGTAAGAGAGAAAGCTACAAACAAGAAGAAAGATGCCAACACTTAACAGTGCGGGTTATACAGAATGTGTAAGACCTGTACCGACAATAAACATACGCCTACAAACACCGCAGTAACAAAAGATTGTTGTATGCTACCTTAGTTTACAAGTCTTCGTCAAACTGGCTAAACGTTGTAGAAAGTCAATTGTAAAATGTAAAATTCTTCTTCTAATGCAGCCTGCAGTGTTACGAGAGGGTCGTAATTGTTGAACGTTGAAACAATAGGAATGCAATTGTCTAGTATTTACAAGAATTTATTTGTTTGTGCTTCCTTTTCTTACACATTCAATCTTCTATACATAATCAAAGATCTCCTTTAACAACCAATTAGTTTTAAAAACATAACTGCAATTACAAAGTTAAATAAATACTAGAGGCACTATTAGACATTCGATAATTGCAGTTTGCTGGGTAAATTAGATAATTAACAAAATAAGTAAATAAAACTTTTTGCGCAAAAGCCCAAGAGCGAAGGTTGCCGGACCGTTAAAGCGTATGGTTCGATTTTCTCGAAAACAGCTCCATCGATTATCTTTATACTCTTCTTGGTCTATCTAACATATAATACGTATCACATAAGTCCCATTCGCTTAAAACATTTTTCTCGTTCTCATTGGACCTCAAATCATGTATTTCCGATGAAAACTTTATTTCGAAATGTTGATACTTACTTTCGCAATACATTCTCTTACCAGGAATAGATTAGTATATTATGCAGGTTGGAAAACCAACATTGTCCTGTAATGGTAATTGAGTGGAAATCATAATGGCACTCAAATTTACCGGGAAAATGTTTCAAAATAAAAGTGGTAGATATTTATGTGTGAAGATAGTATATAAAGTTTAAACAATATCGTTGGAGCCGTTTGCGAAAAACTGAAAAAAATCATTCTGCAAGGACGCACTTCCGGTTGATAGATTTTGCCCGAAACGTTCGTGTCCAAGCCCGAAACCTTCGAAACCAAGTTGGCTGGCTAGTTAAATACGTTCATAGACATCAACTTTTTTAAAGTACTATCTAGCACCATTCAAATTAATATTTCTCCCACCTACTTTTCTTAGGGCAAAAATTTTGAGTTCTCAAAAGGTAAATCTTATTCAAGACAGAATTTTTCACTACACGCTAAGTTTTCCTCAATCACATCATATTAGTAAATATAAGTTACAGATTTTTCTTCCGGTGACATCATTTTATACATGTGTGCTCATTGGAAGGTTTGTTGAAGGGAAGATACGATTTTTCATTTCATGATTGCTCCTCATTTTGTGGCCATCGACTGGTTTTGCCTTCTTCAGTATAGCATGATGAAATAGCTTGAATTCTCGACTAGCACAATACTATGTACTCGACAATGCTAGTCAACCAACTAAGTTGTTCATTAAAACATCCAAAAGATTGGCAAACACCTGAAACCTGTCAGTGTCCAGAAATGAATTTTTTAGGCGATCATGGAAAATATCTTTTAAATTATGTTTCCGATAGAAAACTCATTTTTGAAAATTATTTTTGAATTCGAAAGTCACAATACTTCCTATGAGCTTCCTATGATTTTTCGGTTTTTGGATATTTTGTTCAATTATACATGCATAAAAACGGACCCACTTAGAATATATTTTCCGTGACAGCCTCTTTTTATGTATTCATCGACCGGTTTCAGGCGATCAGGATGTTTTTGTCAAAACCGTGTGATAACATAGACTTGCATAAAGCAATTTTAGTTGATACACTCTGTATCACACTCTGTACACAGTGTATCAACTAAATCTGCTCTGTGCAAGTCTCCGAACGCTCGAAACCGGTCGATGACCACAAAAGGAAGCAGGCTATCACGGAAAATATTTCTGATGTTTACTAGCTCTGCGAAACCAACCACAATAAATACAGACACACATAACACATACACAAGACACATACACAGGAATGGCAAAGAATGCAATCAACAAATTTATTTGAATAAATAAATAAATAATATGTCGAGAGAGAACAAGCTACCATGAGTAAAGGCTATCAAAACAAATTTGGTTGTAATTTTTGCCAATAGTCGCTCTAAGTTACCTTAATAATTTTTTAATAAGTATAATTAAGAGGGTTATGTAAATACTTTCCGAGATTATCGTTTCGTTGAAAACAAACATATCTTTCAGTTTTGTTACAGTATAACCAAAATTTCATGCCATGCTTCTTAATCATATGTGTTCCTTGCAACTATTTCTGGGTGGATTTTAAAATAAGTTTTTCAATAAGCACACTTCATTGGTTCCTTTTTTAAAATACGATTCATGTGGTTCATATAAAGAATTGCTCATTTCAAGGTTTTTCCTGTGCAGGCCATATCATTCTAATTTTTTGAAAAACCAATTAACAAATTAAAGAAAAAAAATTTCAAATATTACAATTTTGAATCAAATTTCGTTCGAAATGTTTACTCATCTATTTATATAATTAGTAAAATACTAACTAACTTATATTAAATTTTTTGAGTTATTAATTATTACCCGTTTAATTAATGTATAATTAAAATCGTTCAAGTAAAAGCTAATATTTTTATTGTTTATATTATAATTATCATACAGCAGTAAAGTGCGCGATTAAGAAGTTGTCGGTAGGCAATGACTTGATTCTTCTTTTAAAATTTATACTATCTAGTTAATAACTGAGCAAGACTAATTACTGGCCAAAAGCAATTAAGCCATTCCTCTACCGTTAGCTGACGACTACAAGACACCGACATATACAAAAGATGGCGGATTTGAATAATTTATACGCGCCGTAAAACAGAGCCCGACTAGTATATAAGAAAAAAAAATATACAGGGCTACTTTTAAAAATGGCTTCCCTCCGGCTTCAGCGCCAATGAATGCAAATACGTCTGGATTGACTTTCTGTATAATAATATATTCCATTCGTTTTCTTTATTATTCTTTTTCTTATACTTTGTTCATAATATGAATATGTATTAATTTGAGAGGACCCCCGTTTTCCTAAAACTAATTATAGGCTTGGATACTTGGCTGCCAAAATAATAATAATAATAATAAATTGTCTATCATTTATAAAACAATGTTAAAATTTAACACTTTGCTGATTTACCGACACTTTAAATAAAACTTAAAAATATAGTAATTGACTGTGTGAGAGGTTTTAAATAAAAAATAAAAAAATGATATATCAACATCATTGTATGATATATTTAATAATATAAAAAGTGACTCTTAAAAGTTATAATTCGTTATTTATGAAAAGAGCACGTTAATTTGTTTATTTCCTGAGTTATCATTTAACTAAATATATATATTTTTTTTTATAGTAAATTCTGTACCTTGCCAGAGATCATTTAATCAGAAATATCAATTATAAGAAAAAGTTCTTCTATTGGGAAAAATTATAAGAACTTGATTTTCCAATTGTTCCTGGCCACAATACTGATAGCGGAAAATTTTAAACAGATTTTAACAAAAATCTGATAAATATATTATAGAATCTGATAAAATAAAAATATCTATAAATATCTATAATCTCATAGAATAAATTATGCTTTTGAATCTAATGGAAGTGCGTTTTCACATGCTTAGCAGCAATAAATTTTTCTATTCATAATAATATTGCATACGAAATACCTATAACTTTGCCGGCAAGTCTGGGCATCTGTTGCATGGAGTTTCTTGGGGAGTAGCGACCCCCGGAGTTACCACAGCTCAGTACTCCATGCACTTCTTCAGAACAGTACACTCTACACTTTACAGACAAGGACAAACACAGTACACAAACTAGGGACTCCGTCCCTAGTTAATGGGCGAAGGAGGGGATTAGCTCAGTCGTAGCGCCCTGGAATAGTAACGCGGAGGTCCCGGGTTCGAATTCAGCATGCTGCCCTTAGATTTTCTCTTCCCAGGTGCCTCTACAACTCACTGTCTGGTGATGGGCAGTGTAGTCTGCAGCTAAAGAACACTGCTTGGAGGCCGGCTGTGCATTGAGGAAGGCTCCGGGGGGGCACAATAGATCTTTCAGGTCGCAATGCAATTATCCCCTACAACAATCTATAATCTATCTATAAGTTGGCATATAAGTTGGTAGATTAAAGCTATTTTTTTCAGGCAGACTTTATGTTTAAATATCTACCAGAAATCGTGGACAGAGATAGTTAGCAAAGGTATTTTACTATAAAGTACTGATATTAATTCTTTTATCAAAACCAGGTCATGACCGAAAATGAAATTCAATATCGTACTACAATCCTTTCCATAGCCACGCGGCCTAGTATACAATTTTATGTTGCGCTGGTGACTGAGGTGGTTCGTTTATTTGGATATCCAATGGGCACATGAGAACCATCTTGGACGCGAACAACTTCACCCCCATCCCAATATGGACTAGGTACTTAGTAAGGAGATTTAAAAGCAGAGTGTTAATTAAGGATTAGCGGTTGAAGGGGCAAACTATGAGAGGCTGTTGACCGAAGATAACTTCCTGTTACAGTCAACTGGAAGCTCATAAATGATTAATGCGGTCAAAACTCTTCTTCTTGGTTTAACACTATTGTATTAAGGCTTGTTATCTCTGACTTGTTACCTCGTGAGAACTGGTTAAAAACTTTTGCTTGTAGACTTCTTGAAGATTGTTCAAAGAGTTATTATTCCGCTGTATATGGTTAAAGACCTGATTTAGATTCCAAATTGGACCTATACATACACTTGGGGTATTGGGCAGATCTTGTTGCTTAGTGTGTCAAGCGCTGCAGTTGCTTAGGAATTAACATATGCGCTAAAAGATAAAAAGGAAAATATTTATACCAAGAAAATATATACCAGTAAAATATTTATACAACTCTGCTAATACGTCGCCCGCTCTGATAATGATATCAATCCTGTGTCTGACTGCATAGAATCTTGTAGGTATAACCAAATCGCCAGCAAATTCACTACATAAAATCTGGACTCATTATTTTCATCAAACCGATCGCCAGCACAATCATTAGTTTCCATCGAACCATTCGCTAGCAAATTCGCCATATAAAAGCTGGACCCATTACTACCATTAGCGATCGCTTAATGAGCCACCATTAAGTCTTTAAGCGCACATCAACTATGCATTACATCTCTGTCAAGTCCAATACAATGTATTGGGAAATGGGTTTCAACTTTGACAGCCATTCTGATTCTAGCGGTAAGCGAAACTGAATAAAAGCAGACTATCTGAGGGGCGTAACGCAGTCACCAGATAAACTTTAAAGAGTTAAGGTCAGTCGCTACATCAGCTTCAATATTGAAGGTTTCACCAAGGTAGCCATTCAAAAAAATAAAAATAAAAAAAAAAATTTCTAAAAAAATGTTTGAAATAACAATAATAGTGATTAGGGATAGGATAATAGGGATAGGATAGTAACCTACAATTATAATGAAAATGATTGGAAACTGTTTCCAGAAAATCGCGACAAACTGAAAATAATGCTTACAGTTAAAGTCGCCACTCCGATAGAAGGATTTTGATCAAAGCCTAATTTTCAGATCATTTTTAAGTTTACTGCAAGTTCCGGAGAAATTCAATATCGAAAATTTGATTGGATTGCAATTCTTGTTTTTCTTTCTTCCTTTTTTTCTGACACTGACATGTAATCATTCAGCCATATGTTTATGCCTTATAGAACTGACAACAAACTTAGTGCCTCAAGCATTCATCCACGGATCTAAACTATTCCATTCACGCAAATAAATACAAACACGCCAATAAATACATTCGTACAATTAGCTCTAAAACCTAACGCAACTCATTCATAGTAATTACCAGTCCAACATTATACGGTGGAATGGAGTATCGATAGTCACAATCTTTCCGTTTTACCAGTCGTAAGAGAAAGTAATAATAAGGACTTTTATTTTCTGCTAGAAAATATTTTAGTTGACGAAATTATTTTTGCAAACATGCAAACAATCTACAGAATGTCAGCGGTACATAAAACAGGATAGTAAGGATTCCCATGAGGTGGGACAGTCTGGTGGAATTACGCGTGTTACAAGATACTAGTTGTTGAGGACAATAGAAATAGTGTATGAGGTTGTAGATTGACAAGCGTAGAGAATATGTGAGCCAGTCCGTCGCCAAGCTAGCGAGTGAGACTGCGTTAAAACATACATATATATACAGTCAATACTTACACACTAACTCAGGTCACATATCCCGTCTGTATAAACTATAGGGCCAAGAGAGAGAGAGACAGTTACATTGAGGAGAAAGATGGACGCGCTCTAACTACAAGCAGCAAAAACAGCGTGGAAATAATCCAAAAGGAACCTTTTGTGTCTTCAATATCTTCTCTCTCTCACTCTTTTCAACATTGCAGCTCTCTTGCTTGTACCATCATACTATTTCTTTCCTGCCTTGTTAAACTCACAATTACCTCTGGCTCACTCACTCTGCCGTTCTTTATACAGGCTCAGCCTTTTGAAAAATGGTCCCCACTATTTTGGATTAATCGACATTGCCTGCCCTCTCACCCCTTTCTTGCCCCTTTTCCACAAAAGACCTATTGAAAAATTATTGTTGTGACACTCATTGCTTTCCAAGGCGACTGTACTTTTTATTTTTTGCTTTTTTAATCATTTTTATTTACTTCTTCCTCTTCTCTTCATTTATTATTACTCTCATTTCAGATGAATTCATTTTTACCTTTCAAGATTATTTCTATATCCAATATTTTTATCATTATTATCATTATTATTAATAATAATAAAAAAAAGCGAACAGAATACAAAAGAATTTCTTTTAATAGATAAGTCGATGATTAACTCATTGGCTAATGTATCTTAATCAATATTTATTTGCGGAATTCGGTTGTTAAGAAATGGAGAAGATAATTTTTTAGCTGTAAATTGTAATTTGTGAGTTCAACACAGTTGATTCTTTCAACAGTTACACCCTTCACTGAGATTATCAACAGTTACAGCTTCACATTTATAAACTTTTAAGATAATCCTTCAGGAGAAAAATATTAATAAAGAATTAACAATTTCCACTAAAAAGTATTATCCTTGTCGACATATGTCTGATTGATTTTTTTATTTTCATGAAAATAAGAATTAAAGTGAGATAAATTTCGAATTAAGATGTTTGTCAATCACATTTCTTAAAATTACCCGCACGTGAGGTCTCCATTTGTTGCCATGCGTCCAACCAGTTTTTAATTATGGATTGCCCATATTTCAGTTTAATTTCTAGTAATCATAGAAGCCTAAAATTATTGAACTCCTAAACTTATATCTTCTTTTTCTTCGACTATAACAAAAAATTGAAATTTTCTATTTAGTTATAGAACAGAGCATTCCTGACTGACAGGCATTAACTACGCCAGTTAAATACTTTAAATTACTTATGTTCTTATATTTTGTTTCATAAATATTTTCAACAAAAATATTTTCCCATCTATCTATCTATGGGTTGGGAACGCAGAGCTGGAAAGCATCTGAGATATTTACCATGATAGCCTCAGCTTGTTTTCATAGTCCGGTTTCATGACCGGTTTCGGGCGTTCGCCCATCATCAGTATGTTTTGTCAAAATAGTGTGATAACATATACTTGCACGAAGCAAATTTAGTTTATACACTGGTTCTTAAAGTGCGTTGTTAAGACCTAACCAACGAATGACCACGAAAAAAAAACAGGCTTCCACGGAAAGTATCTCTGATGATCTATCTATCTATCATTTTTACTTTCTCTTACTCCTAGTAAGAGGAAGTATTGTAATCGTGAGGTCAAATTTTCGAATCGAGTTTTCACCGGAAATATCCGTGTGCTGTCCCTGAGTCCAGAAAAAGGGTTTTTAGCGAATGGTCTGGTGTGTGTGTGTGTGGTGGGTGTGGTGTGTGTGTGTAAAGAATAGCTCAAAACGAAAAATAGTAGAAAGTTCAAAACTGTATTAAGTTAGGATCACCATGGGATCTGACGTGCGGTGCGTTATGTGTCAATATTCCTCAACCGAAAGTACCACTTTACTAGTTTTTTTTTTTTACGTTTTTGCAATTTTCTCAAAAATGGCTCCGAAGATTTTCTTTAAACTTGTTATATCAACTACACTTACAAAGAGCTACAACTTTTATTTGTAATTCTCCAGGAAAATTCATTTAAGGGCACTTCTGGGGGAGGGGTGGGGATATTTTTCTCTAAAGTGCTATCACAGTTGATTATACAATGTATCATCCAAACAAAATTAATTAGAAATAAATACATGGCCAAAATTCCGAGTTTCAAGAAAATTAGTAAACCGGAAGTGCGCTTTTACTGAACAATTTTTTCAGTTTTCGACGAATTTTATTAAATTTGGTACACAAACTATAAAAGCTGTCAATTATAATTTGGAGAACTGGAGTAAGAGAAAGTTGTGTGAGTGTTTCACACCAGATTTTTTTACAGACAGGAGGTTTTGTTTCTAGCCTACACAGATATGTGCGACCAAATCTTGAAAACGGTAATGAACTGTTAATTTCAGCGTCCGCAAGTATTTTAACTAGTGGAGACGGCCAGAACATTGCCCATACCCTATAGTCCTATAACAGGTGCCCCAAAATCAACTACCATCACCACAATTCAGCTTCAAACACGTATAGAATCGAAGTGTACGTAATGATTGCCCTGAAGATGGTCGAAAAGGTTGCTGAGAATAAGCAATGATTCCACAATGTATAGTGCAGATTTCAGCCTTTTCAGGACAAAGCCTCAAGTATCATTTTATTAAGAATAGAGCAATTCTGTATGAACGAAAATCTAAACTTGTGCAAATAACCGTCATTCCTTCAGGTGCCGGATCGAATACCTATAAAGAATGTTAGGGCCAATCATCAGCTATTAAAGTCTGATCAGTAAGGAACAATGCTAGAGGAAGGACTGAATCGTAATACTCTAGAGAGGAATGGCATCCAACTGGGCGCATGTCTACATCAACCTGTCTGGCCAGAGGACCAAAAGAAAATGCAGATGCCGGAATTTACAATGCTAAATTCCAATGAATCCATCCGATAGGACATCTTGTTTTACATTTCGATGGAGTGGTAAACGCTAGTCAAATAGGGAAGCATTCTTTCTGAGAGATAGGGTCAAATATGTGATGATTTTTAGTGAATTCAAAGCTGCATTAATAGTCTCTAGAATTAGCAGCTCGGGAGATGATAAAAAGTGCTAGGAGCTGATGAAAATCTTCTAATCCGTGGGCTGAATGTTGTGTTTCAGTGGTTCTCTGTGCATTGTGGACTTCAGGAAAATGGTCAGGCCGACAAATTAGCCAAAATGACGGCTGCAATATAACCTGAAAATGAATTAACCTTTCTTATGGTGAAAAAAAAAAAATAACTGGGTGTGCGAGTTAAAGAAGAGGCCAAGAAACATACTAAAGAGAAAAGCTTAGCCATTTTTTTCTAGATCCCCAAGTCCGCATAACCAGTGGTCTGCCAAAATAGGAATGTGTGCCCCGATTCATAATGATAATGAGCTATTATTAGTTGTTAGCGACAATTATTTTCAAAATAGGCGTCGCACAATCACCGCTAGGT
The DNA here is from genome assembly GCA_011037195.1 of Triatoma infestans. NCBI lineage: Eukaryota > Metazoa > Arthropoda > Insecta > Hemiptera > Reduviidae > Triatoma > Triatoma infestans. The sequence goes on from JAAEAF010003592.1 coordinate 62,539, forward strand.
ACATTCTAGAGACAAGAGAATATGGATGACGCATATAATGACATTTCCTGGCCACATTTCCATACATGAGAAAGAGTGAATTTACTATTTCCAACATGTATTGGGCTGCCAGAACTCGAATAGCCGAAGCAGCCTTATCTAGAGCGAAAAAAAAAATTGCTGATAACAATATCTACTTATTATTTTTTTGGATTGTGATAACCAAGGAAATATAGCTGCTAATTTTAGATAGGACACTGACCTAGAGGACCTCACTATCTTATGTTATCATACTCAACAACCTAATAACTACATTAGGTTGAATATGATAGCATAAACTTAAATCTTAGATTTATATAAACAGTCAATCAAATACAACATTTTTTATTCTAATAGAAAAATGATTCAAATTGGAATAATCAATAAAAACTAATTTATCTATAACGATAGGTAACAAATTATTTTTTTTTATTTTTTTTAATTTCGACAATTCACAATTATTTATATTTTAAGATTATCTACTGTTTTTATGACATGTATTTGTTATTCTAATTTTTCTGAATCAACTGAAGTTATAAAAATTTCTAAAAAACTTGGAAGTTATACTATAAAAGTTTTGATTAGTTTTTAGTTTACGCATAAACATAGGATGTGGTGATTAGCTGGACGTTGATTTTTAAAGGAAAAGGTCAATCAAGGGAAAAGTATGTCAGTGTAGCAGATATAGCAGCAGCCTCTAAGGTAGTAAAATATTTAATGGCAAACTAAAATTCTCATCTTAGTCAGATTCCACACAGTATACTTCGGGAAAAAAATATGTTTTCCACTAAAACGCTACAAATAATTGTGATTGGTTAAATTATAGCATTCCAACTTTAAAGAAAATTTTAGAGCCGTTTCCGGAAAAGAGAAAACTGAACTCTCTATTCAGCATGTCGGTTAATAGATTTTCTTCAAACACATTTTCAGAAATTTAAGCATATTGCTTAAATTTATGAAAAAATTATTTGTGCACGATGTGCCAAAGTGGATTTTAGTGAAAATCCTAACGTTCCAATTCCATCAGATGCTTCCGAAAATCAATGTGTTTAATGCGATGCTACGATGGTATATTGTACATATATTGTATATATTTGTATAATAGATATCTAGTTTGAGAATCTTGATGACACATTTTGTTCACTCAATCACTCACACTACACACACACACACACACACATACACACATACAAACATCACATACAATTATTACTAAAAATAAAATCCTTTTCAAGCGCTTCTATACATGTAATGGGGTGTATAAAAAAAAAAAAAAAAATGACCGTTTTTCTAAGCCAAGGAGTTTAAAACCCAGCAATATACGGCTAATGTTCACAAACGCGGTATATTGTTAATCTTTAGACTGTGTACAGTGTTCCTATACATTATTATGTCCCCATCAAATAGGTCATTTCAATTGTGAGCATTTTTTTTAGAAAACCACGACTGTGTCTTTTCGATATATTAGTAATTTGATGTCACTAATTCAAAAAAAAAAAATAGTGTATAGCTGCTGAAGCTATGCATCCTCTATGTAAAGTAGCAGGTAAGGATGTCCTTGATCAGCGTAGTGACCAGCACTGGTTTTAAAAATTTAATAGTGATAATACGACCTTAGAAAGAAAGGCAGCCATCACGTGACTTTACGAGAAGTTGTGGAGTCAAATCCAACTACAAATACTCTTACACCTGCTGCAGAAATGGCAGTATACAAAGACATACTTAGCCGTCATCTCCATAATATGGGAGAAAGGTAAAAAGGAAATGTAAGATAGTGCCGTATGAACTTACATCTCAACAAGCCGCCCATGAGAATGAATGCTTGCCAACATCTCTGAAAAAAATCCATCTAACATGCGCTTCTATAGAAGAATAGCGACAAGTGATGAGAGAAATGGATTTATTGGCGAAATCCTGAGACAATTTAGTTTGCAGTCAAACGGCATTTTCGGTTGGTGTAAGAGAGCAATTTGAAAATATAATGGGTATGAGAAGGAGAGAATTGGGTTTGAGAGATAAATAAACTGGAAATAATGCTGAGAGTAACAGAAACAAGTATAATGAAAAAGTAACACAAACTGCCAGGACTTTACATGAATATAAAAAATTATAGCGAGAGATTTAGAGTGAGTGAAGAGAAGTGTAGAAGTTGGTTGCTGACGCGATGTAACTGCTGTATAAACTATTCTAAAGATTGTTCCTTGTAGAGCTAGCGCTGCTATATATAAACAGAGTCTCCCACTCTAGTCTGGCCTAAGTAGCGAGTGAGTCTGTCCATTTTTGTGTCTCTCTCGCTTCTTTAGATCCCTCTCTTGGGAATCTTTATGATACATTTTGTTCACTCAATCACTCACACTACACACACACACACACAAACACACACATACATACAAACATCACATACAATTATAGCGAAAAGTGATGAGAAATGGATTTATTGGCGAAATCCTAAGACAATTTGGTTTGCGGACAAACGGCATTTTCGGTTGGTGTAAGAGAGCAATTTGAAAATATAATGGGTATGAGAAGGAGAGAATCGGGTTAATGTATAGCATTCCAACTTTAAAGAAAATGTTAGAGCCGTTTCCGAAAAAAGAAAACAGAATTCTATTCAGCAATGTCGGTTAATAGATTTTTTCAAACCATTTTCAGAAATTTAAGCATATTGCTTAAATTTATGAAAAATTATTTGTGCACGATGTGCCAAAGTGGATTTTAGTGAAAATCCTAACGTTCTGTAATGGAATCAGATATTGGACGCAGTAATGGGGGGGTGACATGAGATGTAATGGAATCAGATATTGGACGTTCTGATCCCACCGCTGCCACCAGATGTAATGGAATCAGATATTAGATGTAATGGAATCGTTTGATGTGTGATTCCTGGAGTAGCAGATGTCTTGAAGAGGGCGGAAGTTAGTTTGAGAGATTTGGAAGTTAGTGCTCGAATTATTAAACGGTTTTTTATATAAAAATAAACTGTATTTTAACAATAATTTAAACGTGATAAATGGTAACTAATAACTATAATAAAATACTTAATAATAAATAGAAGATAAATAGCTGATAATTTAGAATGGTTAAAATAACGAACTAAAGTGCACAACTACGAGAATGATAATGAATATAACTGTGAATTGCCGCTCGTGTATAGTTTGGTCGTAGATGATATAATAATCCTCGTCGTATATCATAGAGTTTATATATATAGTTGTTCACACTCACACCAAGATATCTGTCTTAGTGTGCGGCCTTGTGCGACCTTCGTAGTTTTCTGACCTTATTTAGTGGCCATACTTATCGCGGTGCCTGCCTTTGAGGTGAGAATTGATGAAAAGGCTTTGTTGTTTGTTCGGTTGACCGCGGCTGTCGGCGGCCAACAGTGTTACTGTTTTCACCTTTTGTGAATTATTTCTTTGGCGTACTTTGCCGATGTCAATGACTTTGCCATGTCATTACAGTTCCAATTCCATCAGATGCTTCCGAAAATCATTTCCTCTTAATAACTTTCTTCTTAATAGGATATTACAAGAAAAACTCGATGTTGTACGTTTTCTGGAAGGAGTAATTCATCATGGGCATTCCATAAATTACGAAATTTACTCCCAACAATAGATAGAGTGTACTCAAAAATGGCCCAACGTTATCCAGCTTTGCGCAATCGCAAACAAATTTTGTTCAAGCAAGATAAAACTCAGCCATACAACTCCCGTCAGAATACAGAATAATATTGAAGAACTTCATGCATGGAACTTCTTTTACACCCACTCCTATAGCTCTGACTATAATTTGTTTCGGTCCAATTGGGAGAAAATTTAATATCTTCACCGAATTTGAAACTAGAGTGCAGGAGTTTTTTGATTCCATACTTAAGGGAATGGTCATTAGCGAGGAATCCATCAGTTGGTAGAAAGAAGTTTTACAACACAGTCAATCACATTGAGCTAGGCTCATTTTTACTTTCTCTTACTCCTAGTAAGAGGAAGTATTGCAATCGTGTCAAATTTTCATATTCAGTTTTTACCGGAAATATCCGTTTTGAGGTCCCCTGAGTCCAAAAAAAGTGGTTTTTTAGCAAATGGTCTGTGTGGTGTGTGTTTTGAAACAGCATAGCTAAAAATGAAAAATCGTAGAAAGTTGAAACTTGATATTACGTTTAGCTATCACCATGGGCTGACGGTGCGTTATGTGTCAATATTCCTCAACCGGAAGTACCACTTTACTAGTTGTTTTTTTTACGATTTTGCAATTTTCTCAAAAATGGCTCCGAAGATTTTCTTTAAATTTGCTATATCAATTACATATACAAAGAGCTACAACTTTTATTTCAAACATTTCTCCGGAAAAATTCATTTAAGGGCACTTTTGTGGGAGGGGGAGGGTGGTTAGGTTTTCATCTTAACTGCTATTTCAGTTTATTAGTCATTTCTGTTGTCTAAATAATGTTAATTACAATTAAATATGTTGTTGAAATTCCGAGTTTGAAAAAAATCGGATAACCGGAAGTACATTTGTTTTAACACTTTACTAAATGATTTTTTCATTTTTTCGCGATTTTCTCAAAAATGGCTCTGATAATTTTCTTGAAACTTCATATATAAACTAAACATGCAAAGATCTACATCTTTTGTTTAAAACATTTCTCTGGGAAAATTCATTTAAGTGGGATACAGCTTCCTCTAAAGTGGTATCATAGTTGATTATACAATTCTATCATCCAAACAAAATTAATTAGAAATAAATAGATTCCAAGTTCAAAGAAAATTAGTAAGCCGGAAGTGCACATTTACTGAACAGTTTTGTCAGTTTTCGACGAATTTCGTATTATTTGGAACACAAACTATAAACATTTGTCAATTATAATTTTGAAAACAGGAGTAAGAGAAAGTTGTGTGAGTGTTTCACACCAGATTTTTTTTTGTATACACTCCATCATTTCCGATGAAATTTCATTTTCAAAAATTTAGCTTGTTCGCAATAGAAGAAGAGTGTAAAAAGAAGAATTGATTACAACTGCTAAATGTAAACCATTAAATTACTGAATGAATAAAATAACTTCAAAATTTGTCGTGATCGCAATGCTTTCTGTTACAGCAATAACAGAAACTAGCGCTGCTTAACATTATAATCTAAACATTCTGACGATGGACGATGTCACCCAAAAGAAACATTCTATCACGGTAAAGATTTCTGACACAAATAAATGATCACAATTATTTAAACAATTTTTCGAGTATATTTATTTAAACAATTCCGATAGGGATCGAGAGCATGCATGATAAGATGGCGCAAGCATGAATATAATAATAATAATAATAATAATAATAATAATAATAATAATAATAATAATAATAATAATAATAATAATAACAATAATAATGAAAACTAACCACCTCTATTGCATAATTAAATGTAATGTAAACATTCTAAATTGAATAAAATGTAAATTAAATTGACATTATGCAGAAATTAAAGACATACGAGTATTTGAATGTAATTAATAATGACAATTATTTTTACGAATAAAACTTCAATTATAATTAATCTTATAATATTATAATTAACATGATTTCATTCAAGACATTCAATTCAAAATAGTATATTATTTTTTTAATTTTTTTTTAAAAAATAGAACAATAAAATTGAATGAATTCTTTGTTTCAGACATATTCGACATGGTTTTGGCCGAATGGAATAAGCAAAGAATTCACCCAAAAGGAAATAAGCGATGAAACCGAAACGAAAAGATGATTACAGAAGAAAATAATGTTGAAGACAAGATACTTTTTTCCTTTATTCCCCCGTTGTTATTTGTAAGTGAAGTTACTGTGGACAATAATAGCACAACTAGGAATATGATTGCTGTTTGTAACAATTCTCTTGTATACGTAGAAGATAGAATTAGGAGAAGAGCTATATTAAACAATAATTCAAGATAAAATTTTATAAAGAATTTATGTATAAAATGAATTATAATGCAATCGCAGTAAAAACTTGTTTCACTGGGAAATTCCTGTCAGTTACTTAAGGTGATTAATCATTAAGAAAACTGATAATAAACACTATAGAAAATTTATTATCATTAAAATTAATTAGACATTTATAAATTGAAACTATTTTCCACTAACAAAATAATATGAAATTAAGTTTCTTTCAATTTTATTTCCCAAGGTATAGTAATTAAACAAAAAATATTTGTATTAATTAAACATAACTAACGTCTTCCGATTATAAAGTTCACAAATTTATCTCCACTTTAATTATATATCATCTCTTTTGTTCGTTTCCAAGAACTATCAATGTTAATGCAACTGTGCTAATAAATTTCCGGGTATGTTGGGGTAGATTGTTCCATTGCACGAGGATGTGGAAGTGCATGGGATTATAATACACGAATTTAGTGTTTCCAAAACATGAAAAAACAAATCGCATGAATAATATTAAAAATGACATTCAACTGTTTTTATTCGATATTACCAGATCAATATATTTTTGGGAACAAAAAATTAAAACGCTACATTAATTGTTGTGATGGTTGGTTTCCGCAGAGCTGGAAAGCATTAGAGACATTTTCCGTGGTAGCCTGCTTCATTTTGTGGTCATCGACCGGTTTCGGGCGTTCGCACATCTTTAGGATGCGTTTTTCAGACAGTGTGACAACACAGACTTGTACAGAGCAAACTTTGTTTTCACACCTGTGAAAACAAACTTTGGGTGAAAACAAAGTTTGCTCTGTACAAGTCTGTGTTGTCACATTGTCTGAAAAACGCATCCTGAAGATGGGCGAACGCCCGAAACCGGTACATGACCACAAAATGAAGCAGGCTACCACGGAAAATGTCTCTGACGTTACATTAATTTCTAGTATTTTATCCTTCGTAGCATGCATATTTCTAATATGCCAGACCGGCTTCGGAATTTCATCCAACGTCAGTGTGAATTTATCAAGTTCTGTAGAGAGCTAATTTCAACTTAATGTTTCTGTTACACACTACACTTTTTGACTTGTTTATTGTATGTGCGGAAGTACATGTTTATCATATGGGAATCTTTGGGAATGACGAGGTGGATAGGTTTGCCAAATTAGGCGCCTCGCTCCCTTTCATTGGTCCAGAGCCTGCTGTCGGTGTGTCTTCTGGCACATGTTTATCAGGCTTTCAGACGTGGATGACCTCACAGTACTCATCCTTATGGATGAGTGCAGTGGGTTGTCGGCATCTAAGATGCTCATTGGGGGTACGGACGGAGCTTGGAGTAGCGGGATCCGATGTCTTTCACGGACCTCTCTTAGGCATCTGGTTGGCTTCCTCACTGGGCATTGTGGCTTAAGGAGGCATCTCTATACAATAGGACTCATGCCTGACCCCTTTTGTAGAGTTTGTGAGACGGAATAGGAAACACCCATGCATCTGACGACGGATTGTTTGGGGTGTGAGGAGATTAGGTTTAAGACCTTCGGCCGGAATAGGATATGGGTAAAGGATCTTAAGCTATGTCCTTTTAAGGTTTTGGTCCGATTTGTTCGGTCTGTGGTGAAACATAGATGGTTAAAACCTGGGCCTAAATTTTTGTTCTAGTCCCAGTAGTTGGTATTCTTTAGGGGTAGCTATATGGGCCCTCGGAGGCTTTGGATAGCGTAGGGTTTTGCCCTCCCTTCTTTGAATAATAATAATATTAAAGACATTCAACTGTTTTTATTCCATAATACCAGATTAATATATTTTTGGGAACAAAAAAATTAAAACGCTACATTAATTTCTAGTATTTCATCCGTCATCGCATTCATATTTCTAATATTCCTGACCGGTTTCGGAATTTCATCCAACGTCAGAGTGAATTTATCAAGTTCAGTAGAGAGTTTATTTTCAACTTAATGTTTTTGCTACACACTACACTTGTTGACTTGTTTATTGTATGGTAGGTTATCGATGTCCCCCAAAAGAAACATGCTATCACGCCAAAAACCTCTGACCACTTTATTAAACTTTTATTTAAACAATAACCTCTCGTATTTAAAATCAATGTCAACAAGTGTAGTGTGTAACAGAAACATTATGTTGAAATAAACTCTCTACATGAACTTGATAACTTTACTCTGACTTTGGATGAAAATCCGAAACCGGTCAGGAATAACAGAAAAATCATGTTATGACGGATAAAATATTAGATGTTATCCAGCCACATATTCAGCTACATTAATTCTTTAGGTTCATTCTGTTGTTTCTTGCAAGAATCATAAAGAAGATGAGAGAAATTAGTGTCTGGTATTCCTTTTATAATTGTTGATAGATATTGCTGATGAGCTCTATGTGACGACTATCTTTCAAAATTTATCTAAATCCTAATATATTTTTATATTAAATAATTAAAAAAAATAAATTGTAAACACAATGAGAATAAAAAATAATAATAATAATAATATATAATTTCCACCATTTTTAAAGCATTCTCCCACAACTTTAAAGAAATTCAGTTCAATTAAATAATAATAATTTCAGAAGAATCGGTCAAAAGACTCTTATGAAACTTATTTTCACTAACAGAATTCAAAGTTTCCGAAAGTGTTAGCGTAAAATGTTGTCACTGAATTTTCTCAGAATTGCGCTAAATATTTAATCACAGCAAAAATAAATTTGATCACTTGATGCTATAATTTCAATAAAGAAAATAAGGGCAAATATTATATTAACTAAATTTTTATTCTAAATATCAAAAATGGCAATACATAACTAAATAATTTTCAACTAAACACAGCAAATGAACAAGTGCTTCAGTTTTTATTTCGAATTTATCTGATTACTTTTATAGAAAAATCAAATAAATTCATAGCGCACAAAATTGACACACAGTGACATATAATGCTTCAATTCGTATAATCATAAATATATAATAATCTTCTTTTGAAAAGTAGATAGCCGATGAAAGATATGTTTTAAATATTCAGATAATCTACAAACGGATGACAGCTATTAGAATAATTTTTATAGACAATGAGATGTGATTTCATTAATATGGATGAACAGTGATTTGTATTAAATCAAAGATCTTTTTCTTTTCTTTTTTATTCTCATTGTGTTTACAATTTATTTTTTTTAATTATTTAATATAAAAATATATTTAGATTTAGATAAGTTTTGTCATTTCAACATTATAGCGTTGTCATTTAAATATATACATATTTATGGAGTAACAATCGGAAGTGCCCAATCCACTCTGGCGGTGCCTAAATTACTGATGTTATTTATATTATAATAACCTGAATGTACAATCAAATTGCATTTTCTTAGAATATAATATTTTTTTTTATTTTTATCATCAAAACTTAAAGTCTTTAAAAAGTATATTAAATTTCATAGCTTTTTTTCTTTAGAATGAGAAATCTAAAATCTGTCTGGGAAAAAATTAATAGTCACTGAATGTAGGGTGTCATAGCCGAGGGAACGTGAGAAGATTTCCGATAAATGGAAGTAAGCTCGTTAACATGAATAATCATAAAAATAGACTTTATTTATAATCCAATTATTAATGGGAATAAGTTCTATACTTGCATTATTGGTTCTGCCATTTCGGACCACCTTAACTTGGAAGTTTAGGCTAACACTTTAAGTGTATAATCACTTTTAGGTTAATTTAACCCGGCTTTAGCATTGAATTATTTTTTTCATTAAATCATTTTACATTTTGATGTTTTGACAATAAATCTGTAATATTATTAAAAAAAGAAAATCTCGTGAGAAAAACTCACACAACTTTCTCTTACTCCAGTTCTCAAAATTATAATTGACAAATTTTATAGTTTGTGTACCAAATTTAACGAAATTCATCGAAAACTGAAAAAACTGTTCAGTAAAAGCTCACTTCCGGTTAACTAAATTTCTTAAAATTCGGAATCTAATTTAATTTGTTTGGATGACAGAATTGTATAATCAACTATGATAAGCACTTTGGAGGAAGTGCAAAAGTGCCTTCCTAAAGTGCCCTTAATGAATTTTCCCAAGAAATGTTTTAAAATAAAGAATTTTAGATCTTTGCAGTTTAGTTTTATACAAAAGTTTCAAGAAAATCCTCGGAGCCATTTTTGAGAAAATCGCGAAAAAATGGAAAAATCATTTAGTAAACTGGTAAAGTAAACGCACTTCCGGTTATCCGATTTTTTTCAAACTCGGAATTTCAACAACATATTTAATTGTAATTAACATGATTTAGATGGCAGAATTTCTAGTAAACTGAAATAGCACTTTAGATGAAAACCTAACCCCACCCCTCCCCAATAAGTGCCCTTAAATGAATTTTTCTAGAGAAATGTTTCAAATAAAAGTTATAGCTGTTAGTATGTGTAGTTGATATAGAAAGTTTGAAGAAAATCGTTGGAGCGATTTTTGAGAACATTGCAAAAACGTAAAAAAAACAACAAGTAAAGTGGTACTTCCGGTTGAGGAATTTCAACAGATGACCCACTGTCGGGTCCCATGGTGATAACTAAACGGAATATCAAGTTTAAACTTTTTACGATTTTTTGTTTTTGAGCTATGCTGTTCATACTTATACACACACACAGACCATTTGCTAAAAACCACTTTTTTGGACTCAGGGGACCTCAAAACGGATAATTCCGGTAAAAACTGAATATGAAAATTTGACACGATTGCAATACTTCCTCTTACTAAGGAGTAAGAGAAAGTAATAATACTATAAATGTAGAATAATATTAAAAATTATAATTATTACATACTAACATAAATGAGGCGTTACCAACCGTTCTATTGCATTTGAGAATAAATATGTTATTTTTATAGACTAAGTGTCGTTTAATATTTTTTTATTTATCCATTTTTGACTCCGTTTACTAAATAACTAGCTGAAGAAACCCCATCGAAATGTCAACAAAAATTGATAAATATTAGGAGTGATGAATTTTCATTATTCATAAATTGACAATTATTTTTGAAACTTGGAATTTCTATTTTTGACACTGAGTTGTATTTAACACTATATATAGATAGTCTCTAAAGTTTACAATTTCAAGAGAAGTACATCCTAACTTTTCCCTTGAAAAAGAAAAATATCGGAAAACAAAAATTAGTTAGTTTTCTCAGAAGACTGTGTGATATTTATTTTAAAGAATTACATCCAAGTCAATCGAAGTTTTTATTAGAATTCAAAGAGATCTTTTATTTTTACTGTTTTAACTCTGCCGTGAAAACACACGAATTTCTCTTACTTGCAATTGCCACAATTTTAATTGACAAAGTTTCATCGAATTTATATCTTTTATTAAACCATTAAGCCCATAATATTAAACAAAATTGAAACATTAAATTATACGCAATTAACTGGTAGCGATTTGAGATAACCATAATATCGCAGCATCTCAGAAACATCAAAGGTCCAGTTTCTCGATAAAATTTTTGACAGAAAAGTGAAGGCCCATATATATTATGATCCATAAAGGATTATTTTTTTTCCCCAAATCGGAATCTGCTATGTAGAAAAGTTTAGTGAGGATCCAAAAAATTGGTATAGGGATTTAACTTATCGCATTCAAGTTAGTTCTATCTTCCTTTTCGTATTTGAGTGTCAAATTATTTTGAAAGAATTTGTCAGAAATCATTGGAGTTAACCCGTCATTGGTCACTGTTCTCTTACAGAAATCGTTGTCGCTAGGGAAGGAGTACTTTTGTTTGCCTTAGGGTCGTATCCCCTGTCCTAGTTGAGTTCTAGACAAGCGTAGAGTCTTGTAAGGTCAAGCGTAGAGTTGTCAGCCCTCCACTTCTCAGTTGGCATAAACCGTGGTCTAGTTAACATTGTGTTCCTAAATGTGAGATAATCTTAATTATTTTATATAAAATTTTTCCTTCTCGTGGTAAAAAAATAAAAAGAATAAGCTGTAGATGGCTTCTGACTGTTGTCTTCTCTTTGCTCATTATAGTTGCAATAAACAGCCAAATTATTTACTTCTCCAACACGGGCCGAAAAATTGAGAGAAAGGATTCCTAAGTTCTAGCATTAGAATTAATGAAGCCATACGTAGTTATAAGATATTCTGTTCCAAATTTAACTCCAGAACTTAAAATGTCCATCAAGAGAATAGCGAATATTGAAGACATTGATCCAACGTCATCCATAAAAGAAATTAAAGAAGGATTTTGTGCATTTTGTCTAAGGTGGAGAACAGAAAACCTAAAGAATTGTCATTTATGCCCAAGCCCATCTGCCCAACTCATACCGTACAATCACACAGTGCATCAGATTGAACATTTATTTAGTTTAAAATATTTTCTTCTATACAGTTTTTTAAGTTTTTTTTTTTTTTTTTTTTTACAGTTCAAGTTTTCTTGATTTCATTGTATTTATATTACTTTTATTTTATTTTGGTTAAAAAAGTAAATACATTAAAAATGTATGTGTGTGTATATATTAAACCTTAAACACAGGTGAAATATTTGGTGTGAGAGAAATTTTCACATGCAACCAATGGCGTTATAACTGCATTACCGACCAATGACGGGTTAAAGAATTGATTTATTATATAATTTGTTGTGTATATTTCAGAATCTATTTTCTTAGTTAATTCATTATTAATTCAAAATAGGTAATTGTTCTAATTAAATTAATTTTGTTGCGTGTAAAAAATTTCCTAAGAGATTGATGTACGTGTATAAGAAGAGAATGTCTCAAAAACGAAAAATCGCAGCAAGCTCAAACTTGGCGTTTTCGTTTAGATAACATCACGAAAATTTCGATCAAAATTAATCAGCAGGTCACAGTGCTCCTATAATGATTTTTTTTTTTTTAGTATTACACAATTTTCTCGAATATAGCTCAACCATTTTCTTTAAACTTTGTATGCTGTCTATAATTAGGATTGGGTATTTCACATTTATCTATTAGGATTGTTATATCACTTTTATTTTGAACACCATTCCGGAAAAATGGATTTTATGGATACTGTAACGTTAAATTTCAAATATTATGATGGTTTTTCGAGTTGCCGGCTCTTTTATGCGAGCTTGTGTATAATCATTTACACTATCCTACCTCGCTTGGATACATGCACCCATCACTTCTGTATTTTTATGCTAGGACTAAGTGAAATTATCCCTATATATATATTTATATACATACATACATATATATATATATATTTTTTAATTCAAGGCGCCTCAACATCTAGGTCTTGGCGTCCGGAAACTTCTCAGTGCACTGCCGGCCTCCGGATAGTGTTCTCTCGTTGCAGGCAACGAGCTGTATAGGCTACTAGGAAGAAAAAAATCTAAGGGTAGCACAGCTGGACCCGAACCCGGGTCCTCCGCGTGGGAGTCCAGTACGCTAACCACTTTTTAAACTATTCCCTTCCCTATATCCTAATTTGAAAAATATTTATCATTTTTAGGATTAGATGAATTTAGTAAATGAAAGATGTGGGTGTGTGCTTCACATTAATGTTTTCTTATTGAATGTCATAAAAGCACAAATTGAAAAATATAATAGTAAATCTAGCCATACTCATTACAATCGATTTCACAAAAACTTATTAACACACCCTAACCCATTAGCAGCTAACTTGTCCTCCAGCCACGCTTCCTTCCAACCACCGAAGGCGACTGACGCGTATAGATTATTTTTTTTTTTTTATTTAAGGCGCGTCAACATCTATGGTCATTGGCGCCCGAAGCCTTCTCGGTGCACTGCCGGCCTCCGGACCGTGTTCTCTCGTTACAGACAACACTGTCCATCATTCGGACAGTGAGATGCAGAGCTCCAGTAAGAAAAAATCTAGGTACACAGCGAACTCGAACCCGGGTTCTCCGCGTGGGAGTCCAGTAACGCTAACCACCTTAGCGATTCCCTTCCCTTGCGTATGATTATTATTATTATTTATTATTATATGATTATATATTAGTAACCTATCACGGGTTATTATTATATTATTTATTACCATACCCGGCACTGCAGCCAACAGAGGCTTATTGTGCCTATCCCCGGTCACCTCTAGTAGATGAAGCCTCTCTTCCTTAAGGAGTTTGAGGACTTTCACCACCTTATCATTGGGCTACTATCTCCTCAAGGTCTCGTACCTTCATTTATTTTATATGCTACGCATCAAAGACAGTGGGGAGAGCCGTTGTACTTCGTCCCCTGAGCATAATTTTGCCAAGGCTTCCGCTTATGAGCCCTACTTGCATATGCTTCTGAACCTGCCATGAACACGACCATCTCCCGTCACCAGAGAAATCTGGCTCCCACTTAGACTAAGGGGGCATTTTGGGTCCTTCTTTTACCCATCCTGGCATCATCTTTTATTGTGTATGGCAAACCTGGCTCCCCCTCCAAGCTCTTCAGGCTTACTGCGTGTACCACTCCCCAATTGTTCGCAAGAATCGCTCCGTCAGGGATCCTAGGGCCGGCTCTGGACCAATGAACGGAGTATTTGCCACGTTCCTGGCCAGTTGGTCAGCCCTCAATCCCTATATGTCCAGGCATATCAGCTGTACCTTGTTGTGCCTGGAGAGTCTTGACAATGCCTCTTGACATTCCTTCACTAGGGATGAGGTGGTTCTGTAAGCCTCTAGGGCTTTTAGTGCAGCCTGAATATCCTAGCAAATGCGTATAAACTTGCCCCTTGGGGCTCTACGCAGATTCTTCTCGGCAAAGAACTTAATAGCAAATACTTCAGCCTAGAATATTGTGGAATATCTGCTCAGCGACCTCTCAATACGTACCTGTGGGCCCATTCCACACACTCCTGCTCCAGTTCCGCACTCCATTCTAGAACCATCAGTAAACCACAAAGGTCCTGTCCGGTTGGCCCCGCGATCACCTTGTTGACTAATAAGTAAACATCACTGGATGATCACCATTCAAGCCATTCACCACCTTTACCATATTTACTTATTGTACCACTATGTACAGTTGTAAATGACAAATAAAAAGTTAAAAAAAAAAAAAATCTAGCCAATGTTGGTTATAAATATTTGTATCTTTCAGGAGTTGTATTGTACACATTTAAAAGTAATAGGCAGGTTGTAAATACGAACATCAAAAGAGAAATGTCAAAGTAATATATTACTCTCCAGAAATAAGAAAACTACCGGATAAGTAACATGGTAGTTTTTTTTGTTTTCTTTCAAAAAGAAGTAAGTAGCCAAATTGCGGTAAGAACTGGCCATTTCCTAAAGAAAAGGATTAACATTATCTACTACAGGAGCTTTCAACAACAAAAGAAATATTCTTGTTATACCATTTCTAGGTCTCGTACTAAACTTTAACGGTAAAATGTTTCAGGTAGTACAGTGTTAACAGGCGTGCCCACAGTAAATCTCATTCTAATTTGCCAAATGCTTTAAACTACTGGCAGAATTCTAGTGGAACAAATAATCCTTTTTTGGGAAATACCATAATGTACGTGTATCCTTTTTTTCTTTTCTTTTTTTTAATGTAAAAGGTATTTATTTTTTTTTTTTTTAAAACTGTTCTTGTAAAGAAAGTATATGTAGCTTATGATTGGTAGATATAATCAAGGTTATGGTTTTTTGTACACTGTTACTCTATAGAGCTATACTTTGCGATTTTACTGAAATTATATATTATTACTAAAATTTTGAGTTTAAAGAAAATCCGAAAAGTTTGACCAGAAGTAAGTTTTTATTGAATACTTTTTACAGTTTTCTGTGATTATAAAATCGAAAAGGATACACCATAAAAACAATGACAGACTTCATTAAACTTGTTATACTATCTATACATACAGAGACCGATCCACTTTTGTTTGTAACTTTTTTCATCGAAAGTTCATTTAAGATGGTTTTGGGGGTGAAATAAGGTTAGGTTTTTCTCAAAGAAAAAAGTGGTTTTATTGAATTTAAATCCTCCCGTTGATATTACTACAGAACTAAACAGAAGAAAACTAAAAATCTAGTAACAATTATAAGTTTGAAGTGAATTTGTTATTCATAATAAATAGTAAATTGCATTAAGAGAAAGTTGTGAGAGTGTTTCACACCAGATTTTTTTTTAATTGATTTTGAAGGCTTTAAGAAGGTTTCAAATGCAAGGTTTAATGCCTTTAATATTTCGATGGAAGTTTTACTTCGTGAACTATTTTTCAAAATATGAGTGTGGGGGGTACCTATGAATAAAACTATTTCGTATGATTGTAGGTTCATCTACCTATCAGAAAATTAAGTATATTGTAAGTATTCCAAGTTTGAAATAAATTTGTCCCTAAGAAAATGAGAAAACCAATTATTTGAGGAAGTTCTCTTGATACATATAGACGGCTGTCTATCACCGGACACTGGTTACTAGTAGAGGCTACTAGGAAGAGAAAATTTAAGGGCAGTATTGCTGGAATCGAACCCACGATCTCCGAGCTGGTAGGCCAGTACGCTACCACTGAGCTAATATCTTCCTTGCCTGTTTTAATTATTGATACAATTACTTCTAGAGAAATTAAGAAACAAAAAGTTCAAATATTTTAAAAAACTTTTTTTTATATTGTTGTTGTTATTGTTTACTTAGAAAAAACAAAACAATCAACGTTAGAAGTCACAAGGAGTTACAAAAACATAATTCTTAACGGAATAGTAAAACATTAACTGCTTGCTTCCACACATTCTCATGGAAATATACTGTTAAAAGCTTAGGCACATGTTATTTGATTTTTAATGTCACAAGGCAATAAAAAAACTGAACTGAAAAAGGATTAAGTAAGTTATTTCAAAGATATTTTTTTGAACTAACATTAAAATAAAATATTTAGTTTGAGATTTTATAGTTTACTAGAAAGCTTTAAAAATTTACTCTTGTGGCATCATTTATAATGAAAATAAAAATAATGGACTTTTTGAAAGTTGTTATTTTAATAATTTTGAAAGAAAAACAGATAAATTTAACTTCGCATAAACAAACTTTGCAGAAATCAAAGCAAATATAAATATGTGCGTCGAATTTGAAGCACTATGGCACCAATCAAGCATTATTAATGAATAATCAATTAAATTAGCTAACAATTTGCTTAATTAAAATCTCAAAGTTATAACGTCGTAGAAAGTTTTGAATATAATTTACTGAAGTGCTACGATTGTGATTATTGTTTAATGAAAATTTTGAGAGAGAAGGTAATATTTGTTCTAATTTTTTAATTGTTTTTTCTGCCATACTTTAAACAATGTATTTCGAATTATTAAGAGTTAAATAGGCTCTCACATGGTGGATACTCTTTCACTAATACTTTCTACAAAATCTAAAAGTGTTACCAAAAAATCAACGATTTTTATAGAGTATACGTAGAAAGAAAAGAGAAGATATTTTAACACAATATAAATAAATATTATCCATTATCATTTACCAAGTGATTGTCGGATTATGAAATAAAAGTCGTATTGAATAATTGACTGCGATGCCGGGGTTATAGTCCACCCGAATGTTCTTCAACCTAATATCTAATCTATTATTGAATAAGCATAAAAGTAAGTCAGAGAAAAAAAAATCTGCTGGGAAACACTCACACGACTGTTTCTAATTGCAATTTACATAGTAATAATAAACAAACATACGAGTTGGTGAGCCGGGCGGGCAGTTGACTGAACCATTAAAAAAGTTTTCAGATTGGGGCGCATTCTTTTAATTACAAGCTGTGGTAATAAATGGGGTAAATAAATCAGTAGAGCAGAAATTTAAAAAAAATAAACAGCCAACGTTTAAAGAAAAAGGGTTTTTTATGTTTGATCTTGACGAAAAGTACTATTTGCTTCGACGTATTCAACACTTTTAAAGTTTACAGCTATGGTTCTCGGCTGCCTACTTCATTTTTTTGAGGTATGCTATGCACACAGACGATTTTCTAAAAACCACTTTTTCGGATTTTCTAAAAACACGTATTTCCGGTGAAAACTTCATATTGAAAATGTGAAACGATAGTTAGCAATACTTCCTCTTATCAGCAGCAGTAAGGAAAAGTAAAAATTAAAGCACACAGAGAAATCTGGATAATTATCAATTATAAGTTGATTCCTTTTACCTTTTACCAAAACTTGGCAAGTTTATGAAAACATCTCTGCTAATTACCACCGCTATAATCAAGTCCAACAAAGCAGATATCTGAGAAAATATGGCCAACAGTTGTTACTAAAAAAAAAGTAGAAATGATCAATAAAGGAAACTTATCATTCTCACAATCTATTCATCATAATAAGTGGGTGAACTAGGTAAGTGGCAAGTTTGTATATCAATTTTCTTGGTTATTCACTGAATATATTTATTTAGAATGAATTATTATTATTCAACTATAATATGTTAATATTAACCTTTTCCTCATACCTAACTACCTATCGTTTTCGTCGCTGATGGATATTTTCTCAGTCCCTCCCCCCTAGCTGATCAACATTTTAATTTAAATTATAGTCATTAGCTCAAGACAGATTGTATAGTAAATTGCCCAGAAAGTTTTCTTTTGCATTACAATTGCATTATCTAATGAAATGACAAAGATTGATGGAAAAAAATTAACTTTAAATTGAATTGAGAATAAAGTATTTTCAGAGGATAGAAGTCTGCTATGGCTGTGAATCCAATTAAGAATAATAACCCAAATAATTTGAGATTTTGAGATAAGAATAATGAGAGATTTATGAGAGCTGCCATTGTAAATGAATAGTAGCGAACACAGAGAATGAAACTGAAGGAGGCTGTTAACACTATATCAGCAGTAATTCCGATGGCATGGACATCTTTAGAAAGAGAAATCTAAGATTTCAATTAGACGAAAAAGATTGTGGAGCAGGTTCTAAGTGATCTGAGACTCTAAGTGTGAATCTAGACACTTATCTGAATCTAGCACAAAGTAATGTTTCAAATACTGCGAGATTGTGAAATAGGAATAATGAGACCATTATGGCAGCCATAATTGCGTGAAAGGATATCGAATGGTGAGATTCGTCTGTGCACGGTTTACATTTTATTTTGGCTGGTCTCTCACCAGCCAGTTTTCATGGCGTTCTACCCGTGGCTGATATGTAATAAAATCGTGACTAAACCAAGTTCAACTTTCAAGTTTCAAGTTCACACTTGTGAAGTTCAAATAAATAATAATTATGCAAATTCTAAGTAGACAGCATGAAGTAACTATACTTGGCTATGAAGAAGCCCAGCAGAATCTGGTACTTAGTATCATTAGTTAATGTGAAGTTGATGAGTGGGATCCCCGGCGTGATTACCAGTGAGTAGGAATCCCTTTCAGCTAGCCGTCACTTCTGGAATCCTTTAGAAAAGAGATGGTTAGAAAATAAATATTTGGATCTTCAAAAGTTTATTCCTTCAGGAGGCAGTATAATAGGAAGGAATGGAGCAAGGAACACTTTTTTTAAGAGAATAAAAAACATGCCTTTAGTGATATTAGTGTGGGTCGCCAGGAGGAGTATCTTCTAGGCAGAAAATCAAGCTTTCAGAAAATGGATGAGAATGCCTGGCAAACTCAGCAGCTTGGCAGGAATAACAGAGGTACTCAATTTTAGATGTCCGGGTATGCTGACGTGAAAGACATGAGATTGTCTAAAATCTGGCCAGAATAAGGCAGCAATTCTCTTCAATGGACCGTAGCCCTTTTGTGGAATAAGTAACCGTCTTTCCAAGGAGAGCTTAGAAATGAGGAGGTAGTGAAGACAGTATTGCTTTGGAGAAGCCTCCCAGATATTAAAAGAAATTAAGATAAATTTTGTCGGTAATATCTTGAGGTTATGAATCAGGTCAAAAAAAAAAAAGAAAAGTCCTATGTAGACAAAATATCTCAAAAACGAAAAATTGTTCAGCAGAAGGCTGAAACTTGGATATTCTATTTAAGTATCGCCACCGCAACTGACACAAAGTTTAGGACAAAAACCGCAACCTTCAAAGTGTAACTATAACTTATTTTCTGTTTTTCTTGATTTTCTCCAAAAATACCTACAACTTCGCACACTATTCACAAAAATAAAAAATGTCTATCATTTTTACATGAAAAATTGCTTTTTGGAGGATTCTAGAAGAGTCACAATATTAATCATTCCTTTGACGTGCCACTCCAGTACAATGTATGGTTCTATCGCCAACATAATATCAAGGATCAATAAAAAGTTGAATATGTGGATGTGTCCGCAATGCTGGATAACATCTGGTAATGCTTTATCCATCATAGCATGCATATTCTTTTTATTCCTGTCCGGTTTCGGATTTTCATCCATCGTCAGAACAAATTCACCAAGTTCGTGTAGAGAGTTCAGTTCTTCAACGCAATATTTCTGTTACACTCGACACTTGTGGGCTGGTTGATTGAATGTGTGGAAGGTTATAAGGTTACGTTACTGTAATATTTATAGTTATGTCGGTTATATGTCGAGTGTAACAGAAACATTGCGTTGAAGTGAACTCTCTACACACACTTGGTTGAATTTGCTCTGAAGTTCGATGAAAAACCGAAATCGGTAAGGAATAAATAGAATTTGCATGCTACGATGGACAAAATACCAGATCAATAAGTATTACTATAATTCCTAGTTTGATGAACAAGATTCCAGTCTGTGCAATTTTACAGAATATTGATTTTTGAGTTTTTGAAATTTTTTTCTAAAACTGTTATTTCAATTTTTCTTTTTTTTTTTACTTTCTCTTAC
>JAAEAF010003592.1:84025-137038 GCA_011037195.1 Triatoma infestans
TAACAAATATTATAGCCCCCCCCTCACTATATTTGTTAGGTTACCCAAATTACGAGTAAAAAAAAATTCCAACTTAAAAAGGAAATTTGTTAATTTATAATTGTACAGCCGCAGTACGGGGAATTTCGCTGTGAATGTTCCACAATTCTATTATTATCACGTGAATTCCAAGAGAATCCAAGAGACAAATCCATTACCAATGATAATAATATATATAATATAAAGATTCATTTATTTTTTATCGTGGATGTCCTTCTTTTTTTTTTGCAGACAATATTAATGATGCACAGCTGTCAATGATGCATGACATCTATTAAATAAATAAATAAATAAAAAGTATTTATATACGGGTATTTAAATAACTGCTAGATAATTCATCTTGTTCAGTGAACCAACGCTGTCCCATCAGCATTGTATTTTGACAATTTTATTTATTTCTTATTTAAAAATACATCATTCAATTAATTAAATTAATATGATCATCAATATTTATTTATTTAATAATTTATTTAAGATAATTTGATAATAATAAATTATTGTTAAAATTAGAATAATATAAATTTTTAATAAGAATACATTAATTATTGTATTTTGAAGTGTGTTTTTAAATTGTAATAAATAACATGAAGTACAAGCGGTGCTCTGAAGTGAAGAAATGGAAAGATCTATTATGTGAAAATGGCCGGTGACGTGACACTCCAGCAAAAACAAACCCTTATATATAAGGACTAGGCAAGAACATGCAGGTGGCTTCTTACAACACGAACATTTTTCATAAACAACTATATTATATTTATTAATAATTATTTTAAATATAATGTTTTATTTTATGTTTGTTATTTTCATATATTTATTATTTATATTGGAATAATGTCAACTTATCAATCTGATTAATTTTTATTTCTTTACAACGCTTTCTCTGACTCCTACAAAAAGGAAGTATTGCGGCGGCTTCATTAAATTTACGACGTCAAGTTTTCACTGGAAATATTGGTTTTGAGGTCTCCTTGGTCCAAAAAAAAAAGTGGTTTTTAGCTAATGATTAGAGTGTCTCTCTGTGGGTGAGTGAGTGATCAGCATAACTCAGAAAGGAAAAAGGCAGAAGTTCAAACTTGAGATTTAAATGTAAGTCAAAATCAAACGATTAATCGGAAGTAATATTTCAGCTTTTTTTTTTGTTATTTTCACGGAAACGACTTCAACATTGTTAATACCTACTGCATACTGTAGGTCTATACTTTTATTTCAGTTTATTTACATGATCCTATCTTACTCCTCAGGAAGTATTGCAATTGTGTAAAATTTTCAATATCAAGTTTTCACCGGAAATATCCGTTTTGAGGATCCCCTGAGTCCCAAAAATTGTTTTTTAGCAATTAGTCTGTGTGTGGAAGTGTGTATGCGAACTGTATAGCTCAAAATCGAAAAACCGTAGAAAGTTGAAACTTGATATACCGTTTAGGTATCGTCATGGGATCTGGCAGTACGTTATCTGTCAAAATTCCTCAACCGAGAGTACTACTTCGCTGGTTATTTTTTTTTGCTATTTCTCAGAAATGGCTCTGACGAATTTCTTGAAACTTCCTATAAAACTACACATACAAAGTGGTACAACTTTTATTTAAAACATTTCTCTAGGAAAATTCATTTAAAGGCACTTTTAAGGGAAGATGTGGTTATGTTTTTCTCTAACGGGCTATAGTGGTTGATTATACAATTCTATCATCTAAACCAAGTTAATTAGAAATAAATAGATGGCCGAAATTTGGAGTTTCAAGAAAATCAGTAAAACGGAAGTGCACTTTTACTGAACAGTTTTTTTCAGTTTTCGACAAATTTCATTAAATTTGGTACACTAACTATAAAAAATTTGTCAATTATAATTTTGAGAACTGTAGTAAGAATGTTACACACCATATTTTTTTTTTTGCAGGTTTCTCCATGAAGATATCAATCAAAGAACAACAGTATAGTGTATAGTTTTTACCATCCATTATAATATTAATATACATTGAAAAACATTATTTGAATTACAAATTTGAATAAAAGCTGTTTGATTAGATTAGATTGATAGACGGCGAGGGCAGAGCCTCATTCCAATGTGATCAGCATTAAGTAGTTTATTGTGGATCCCTTAAGATTATTATAGCTCAACCTTCAGCTTCGGCCTTCTAATCAGAGCTAGCGAAAGCTGAAAGTGGTTCCGTCATGAAGCTCTATATAGCTTCGGGATTGCTTGTCCCTCAGTTGAAGAAATATTGTCCTCATCAGGCCGTAATCACACTCTTCTACCTGCCTGAATAAGTACTTGTCCCCTCCCCTACTACCTGTACATTAATGTGCGGACAAATGAGTAATATTTGAAGTGAAATGGAAATTAACAATTATATACATTATTGTAATGGATTTGTGCTAGTGTTTCACACCAGATTATTTTACCTGAGCCTCTATTCTCGATGATAATATTACCGTCTTTAGAATCTTGGTTGGATAAGATTTCAACAGCTATATCAATTCTTCAAAATTTAATGAAGAAGAATTTGTCCATGAATGTTGTTAATTTAAACTTGATTTTGTCAGAAAATACCAACAAAAAAAAACTATTAATTCCATTGCAAATTAATAATGTAGCGTGTTTTCCATTTACAATCTATATAAATTGCCAAAAATTTTTGCAAAAGTTTTGCAAGCCAATTCTTGAATACAATAAAAATCCAAAAATATATATCTTTAAAAATTTCCATTAAAGGTGTTAAGAATCTTTGAAAATTCTGAACTTAAATCCTCGAAAATTTTGCAGACAATCAATGTGCATGAATTACACAAATACACTATATCTTAGGATTTTAAAATAAATAGTTATTAATTCATAGTGATGCTTTTTTTTTTTTTTTGAAACTATCTGTGCTGCATTGGAGAAACCTCTAAACTTATCTGAAGAAAGATTCAAGTTTCAATTGTAGGAATATTCATCATTTTAGAAAAGCCAATAGAACACTATGTTTCATGAAAGGTGTGACCAGATGTTAGCCCCGGTTTTTCCATTTTTTTTTTTCTTCTAAATATATTCCATAGTTAATAAAAATTATCTGACCAAGAAGTGGTTATTTCAATTGCGTATAATTATTTTGCATTTTTAAGAAAGTCGTCCTTAAAAAATGAGTACAAATTTGTAGACCAGTGAATGCAGAGAGCAATTGCGATTAATATACTTTCTTTTTCATTGCTTTGCTTTACACACTTAAAATTGTGATTCATTTAATCCCCCTACTCCAAGCAGCAGTTTGAAAATATTCTCCCGAAATTAGTAATTACAATAAATGCGTTTTGTGTTAAAGTCAATTTAATTTGAAATACAACATTCCAATAACGTCGAAACTAGTTTTTAATTAGAAGTAAATATTTATTTATTTATTTTTATTTATTAATTCATCAAATAGACAACTCTGTGTATTTTAAATTAATAAAGTAATTTATTTTCCATTTTACAAGCGGCATAAACAATGATTAGGCGACTCTATTTAGGGATATAGAGTGCAGGATGTTCTTTTAAAGGCAATTTATTTGGGTTTGATTGACAACATGAACTACTAAGGAATTAGATTGCTTTTAACTAGGATGAACTTCAAACTAGGTCTCCTTACAAATTGATCTATAACCTACATTCACACACATAAACAATTTATATTTATTTAATACATTTTTATTTTCTCTTACCGCTGAAATAGGACGTATTGCGATTTGAGACGTATTTTCGAAACCGAGTTTTCACGGAAAAATACATCTTTTGAGGTTCACTTAGTCCGAAAAAGTAGTTTTCAGACTACCACGGAAAATGTCTCTGATATGAATATTTCATAGTTTCACCTACACTTCTTTATAGATCGGAGATTTAAACTGGTAGTGGAAACAACAATACAAGTCAGATTTTTTAAACAATTGATGGGTTGGGCTCTTTTCTTGGATCCAAAAAATGATTGAAGATAGTTTGCCAAAAATTTCTCTCATCAGTGTGAGAGAACTACGTAATTTAGGATATAACAACGGATAATGGAACTAGTTCTCACAGCTTTCTGAATGGCTAAGTATTATTGGGGGTGCCTGATATTATTCGCTCTAACAGTCTAGAGTTCATTGCAAAGAACATAATTGAACTCCAGAACTAATTCAAAAATTGTCTAACCCGTGATCTCACTGAAAGTTGAGAGAAATATCCATTCCAGTTATAAGTCATCATGTGTACAAAGAAATAAGCTTGTTAATGATTCCAGAAGAAGACATATTATATTATAAATTTGCTATATATAAACTGAAAGTGATTGTCAATTAGAATCTATAGTGACAGATTTTTTAGGAATATAAAATAAAATGGATACAATTCCATCGATAAATGCTCTGCCCGTACTCTCTATAACTTAAATTGTAATAGAAATCTGGAACACATCTTTCTACTTTGTCTTCAATACATTCACCACTTAGAAAGCATCATTTATCCCAATATATATTTAATGTAAATAATTTCACCAATTTAATTAGTTTTTTTTTTTCTTAATCAGATCAATCCAACATTTAAACAGTTTATATTATTCACCATAGAATCATCTAAATTAGATCGTTTATAGTGAATAAGTTATAATTATTAAGAATGGATCCATAGCCTTCGATATTTCTTATATTATGTTAAGTCTTTTACATAAATTCATTTCAGAATTCATATTTGCATATATTACTTCGTTAAATTTTTGTAACAATTGATGAAAAAATGGAAAAAAAGAAAAATATTTTATTTTTGAATGCATTTTTCAAGTAGCTTGAAAGGGAAATGTTTATTTATGGCATGGTTAGATTTGAAAGAATATTTAGAATTATTAGCATTCCTTCTGTTTTCTTTATTATGAACTGAAAGTTATTTATCAAAATAGTGAATCAAGTATTGTTTTTTTTACATTTGAGTTTAGCAGAACGAATTAAACGAATTTTAAAAATAATTGATTCGTCTATTCAATATTAAACTGCAAACAATTGGTTCCTAACTTATATAAATATAATGAAATTTGAAGAGATACAAATACTAAGAATATATTCAAATTCAAGTCAAATATTTCCTCTCTCTATAATCTGCTCCGCTTGGCATAACCTCAAAGACATAATCGCAAATCCGCTGTATGTGCGATTGCCGCTAGATGTCGGGCTAGAGTTGAATAATATTTGATTACACTAAGGTAATAAAGTAATGGCTGCTATTACTTTTTGTCACTTGTGAAATAAAGTAGAACTTCATTCATTACTTTTGATTTAATAATTCTCATATTACTATACGGTCGCAGAGAAAGTGTATTTATTTATTTTTGTGTAGATGTAAAAAAGATTTATTTTTATTTATTTATTCCCTTGTGGATAACGCACAACATTTTTACCTGTTCATTTTCTTTAGATACAAATTATAATTTCTTTATCTCCATTTTCTTTATATTTTTGTGGATAAAATAATTATTTCTATATATATAATTTTTATATATCTATTTTTTTTTATTTTATTAACTATTTATAATTTTTTGTTTTTATTGCTTTTGTAGATGTGTCAGAATATGAAAGTTATTATTTGTTAATTTTTTTTAGGTACTAGAATAATTAGTCATTTTTTTTTTTTTGTAAAGGGTTTTTCTTTCATTTCATCCAGAAATATTCAGTATTATTATTCTACTTTATCCCATGCAGTGATAGTAAATTCTTATACTATTTACATTATTCATTATTATTTTTTTCCATCATATATTACTAATATTATTGTAAATTATTTGTGCAATTGTAGAACACTATTATGCTCTGTTTTATTTTATTTGATTATATTATTTTTTTTAATTTAAGGGGCGTCACATCTATGGTCATTGGCGTCCGGAGCTTTCTCAGTGCACTGCCGGCTTTCGGACAGTGTTCTCTCGTTACAGACAACACTGTCCATCACCCGACAGTGAGCTGTAGAGGTTCCTAGGAAGAAAAAATCTAAGGGTAGCACAGCTAAACTCGAACCCGGGACCTCCGCGTGGGAGTCCAGTACTAACCACTTAGCTATTCCCTTCCCTTATTATTATTATTATTTTTTTAAGATAAATTCTATAATGTATCTAACCATACTCGTATATGAATATTTGTCGCCATTAATTCTAAATTTAATTTGATTAAACTCCAACCAGATGATTCAAAATAAATCCATGGGGATTTATTCATTATTATTGGCTGTCATTAGCATTATTTTAGCAAAAGATTCTGGGTAATCAAATAAAACTTTAGCGGTTTCTAAAACAATATTTTATGTTGCAATTTTTTAATAACCAAATAAATAAACACTTTGCAATCAACAGGAATGAAAGTACTCCTTAGTGAGGAGGCCAAATGGTGAGATTAAGGTCAGTAGGTGTTACAGAGTGACGGCCACTAATCTCTAGGTATCCGCCCGGTTATTAAGGGCTGCTGCTAAGGGCTCAACAGTTAAGCTACATAATACGAGAATAGAGCTGCTACGTGGACACCGGCCTTTGCTCATTTGAACTTGGAAGGTACTTCGCTTTTTTGACTGTACAACCAAAAGTACTAAAAGTAGGCTCAAGGTATACAAAATTATCCCTAAAAAGTCCTTCGTGATGTTCTAACCTCCCAACTTGCTTTTTAATAAGAGGTCCTACCACCACATCACTAAAGTAGTTTCATTGTACTAACACTATAATGAAGTGTTATTAGTAAGAAGGGCCTCCGTATAATAAATAGATATAATCAACTCTCTACAATTTTGTTAATAGATATACCTTTAATATATATAATAGTCATGCTCCATATGTATGCGCACGTTTGTGTGAGTATTTGTGGCTACCTGTTACGATGTGAGGAAGTGTAGAGACTTCAGTCTTGTCTCTCTATTAATTCATTGTTTCCTATTGGTGGAGTTTTTTTTAAAAATAATAAAATATTCACCAATAACGTATTTTTAAGTATAATAAAACAGACTCTACCCAAATAAACAATTACAAAAATGTCATTATTATAACGATTATAAAATCAATTATTATATCAATTATAAAAAGTAGATCAAAATGTTCCTAGGCAATCCAAAAATTTAATTTCTTCGACTTAGTGTTCATTGTTCATAACTAAAAGATTTTAAAATTATCTTATTCAAATATTCTAATCAAATCCTTACCCCGCACCTATTTTCTAATCTTAAATTCCTATTTGTCCGGCCGACATTTCTGGGTCGGTAACTTGGTTAGGCCTTTTGTCCTATATATCCTATCCAAGTTGGCATCCCGCAAGGGAGCATTCTCGCTCCTCTCCTTTTACACTATAAATACACTGCTAACATCCCCAATATCCCCTTATATACTGCTATCTACTTTTGTAGACGACATTGCTATCCTCTCCCCGCATAATGATCTCGTATTTTCATTTAGAAATCTTCAAAGCCATTTAAAACTCACTGGAAACCTGGTGTAAAAAAATGGCGAATAAAAATTAACGAAGCAAAATGCCAATACACTACTTTTACATTAAGACTGACTACATTATCCCCTCTGTATTTTAATGGTATTTCTCTTCCAACTGCTGACTATGTACACTATTTAGGGTTATACATCGACAAGCAGCTCACCTGGAACCCGCCATATGCGACTAAAAAGACAACAACACAAACAGACGATTAAAACTAGTAACACTACTTACTCGGCAGACATCTAAACTATCCCTACAATATAAAAGACTGATATACCTAGTAACACTCAAACCTACCTACGCTATTGAACTATTGGGTTCAACCAAACACTCCAATTCTCACCGAATCCAGTCAAATTTCAATCCAAAAATTCTCAGAAAAATTGTTAATACCCCTCTTCTATGTGTCAAATCTTACCCCTACATCAAGATCTCAATATTCCTTACATAGCCGAAGTTGTTCAGTCCAAATACAAAAAGTTCCATCTGTTCCTCTCTGCTCACCCTAATCCTTTAGTCCGCCAGCTAGGTTCTTCTACCCTACCAGATAATCCGCACAAACAATTGAAACGCCGCTGGCCTCGAGACTCTCTGATGAGTAACTATGCTATAAAGTGCCACATGTGTTTCTTATGGAGGTCTCATCGCTGGGTGAGTTCAAGAGACACAAGTGGTTCAAGTGATTTGTGTTATCTTTCCCCATATTTACTATTATTGTATTTATATACAGATGTAAATTACTAATAAATGGAAAACAAAAATTCTTTTTAACTTACTATTCCAAGAAGAAATATTGCTCCTATGCCAACATTTTAGAGATTATTTTCACCGGAAATACATGTTCGAACACCCCGAGACGGAAAAAAGTATTTTTACAATGGTTTAATGTGTATTGTGTATGTGTATGTAGGTAGCTATTTATGAAATCCAGACAATAGATTGTTAGGGGGGATTGATGAATGATCTATTGTGCCCCAATACAGACAATATGTTTTGTCTGAATATGTGTTTTTCAAGTGAAATCAAAAATAATCTCAAAAATAAAATATTATAAAAAGGAAACTCAAAATTAATATCCATGTTGGCAACACTGCAAAACTCCAGAAATGTTTCAGTCAAAATCCAACTACCAACAGACAATGGAATGTTCTTCACTTTTTTTTTAAGCAATTTTCTTGAAAGCAATATTAATGAAAAACAAAATGCCTGCCATATTTCAGGAAAAAAATAATTTTAGGATTCAGAAGGAAATGCAAACTACAGCAAAACTAAATTCTATTCTGGAATGCTATTTCACTACAATATTTTTTTATGATTACTTTTTTCATTACTTTCTCTTACTGCTGTAAGAGAAAGCAGTGCGATGCTGTGAAATTTACGATATTAGTTTTTACCGGAAATATGTGTTTTGAAGAAACTTGAGTTCAAAAAATAATTTTTAGGAAAGTGTTCTGCTTGTGTAAGCATGTATGTAGTGAACTATGAAGATCGCAGAAACTTCAAACTTGATATTTAGCGCAATAATAGGATCCGAAAATGAGGTTTTCATCAAAATCTGGTCAACCAAAAGTATCTAACATTGTAATGGGATCCGAATCATTAAAGATTCATAGGATCCGAAGAGCGAAGAAGCAGACATTAAATGAATAAAACGTTTGTTACTGCCCATCCAGGTCAGACTAGCAAAGGGAGAGTTCGATTTATATAAATAGAGCGATAGCAAAACAATTCAGTACAGTTTTATAACAGTACATCCAGTCAGCAACCTATCTAATAGTCAGCCAGTCGGTCTCTTTATATTTCTCTCGCTACCTGAATTCTATTTTACTATGAAGTCCTTGAACTATGTGTGTTGTATATGTTACGCTCAAAGACCGAAAATGCTCATTGAGCGAAAAAAACAGCTCACAACGCGTTATGGTCACTGTAAAACATCCACATCGCAAAATTCGTGTTATGGCTCTTATGAAAACGCTCATGACGCGTTGGGGCAATCAAAGAAAGACCGCATGGCGAAATTCGTGTCGTGGCTATCATGCTAGACGAACACAACGCATTCTCGCAATGAAGAAAAGCCATGATGCGTATGGAACTATATTAGAACCATGTTCAACGAATTTTTGAATTTGTGCTATCTGCTCCAGGTTTAATAAATTTTTCAGTGTCACCACTGATTTTTAAGACATCATATCGTTTAAGACGATGATACTGCGTTGAAGATAGAGACTGGTTGTTTTTTTGTTTTTTTAAGAAGCTGAGATTGTTTTGTTTCATTAAGTAATGTTTCATATTTTTCTGTACTCAAGATAAAACTGCAATCAGTGCTTCTTTCCATAAACTCACGTAATTTATCATAAAACACTTCTTTTTTATTGGTCATGGTTAGCGCTAATATATACGTTCACCCTCAGAAACAGACAAGAAATGAATAAACAATTCTACTGATGTTTTAATGCATCGTTGTACTCAAAACCGACCAAGTTACAATGTGGTCTATCTGTGATTGCCACAACGCGTCGTGAACGTTTTCATAAGAGCCATAACACGAATTTCGCGATGTGCGTGTTTTACAGTGACCACAACACGTTGTGAGGTGGTTTTTTTTTTCGCTCAATGAGCATTTTCGGTCTTTGAGCGTAACATATACATTATACAGTGCTCAGCATATCATCTAGTTTATTTCTAATCTCATATCCTAAAATTCATTCTCTCAAATTCGCTCTCCTTCTCTCACCCCCATTATACACTTTAATGAATAGATGTTACAGCTTTTTTGCAATTTTCTCGAAACCGATTTTCTCAACCGATTTTTTTTTTTTCAACTAGTATTCTATAAGTTTTAACATATAGGTAAAGAATTACAACTTTTATTTGAAATATTTTTCCTACAAAATTCATTTAAGAGGAGTACTGGGGAGAGATGGGGTTTATGTTTTCCACTGAAGTTTTATTTTAGATTGTTAAAATAAAACTAAAATAAACCATCATCTAAATAATATTAATAACAATTAAAATCTGATACCAAAATTCTGAGATAGAAGAAAATCCGGTTTACAATACATACAGTTTTTCTTTTGGTTTTGCGACTTTTTTCTATAAAGACAACAATTTTAAGCACCACTCTATCAGCTTTATAATATTAATTAGAATTAAATGATCAAAATTAAAAATTCCTAATGTGAAGATAATCAGTTGGTCCAGAAGAAGTACTATATTGCTGAAGAGATTTTCAGTTTGCTCCAAGGAACCAATAATGGGTTTCATTAAACTTGAGATATTGACTACACTAACAGAACCCTATCACTTTTGTTTGAAACTTTAATTCCGAAAAAACGTATTTTAAAGAGGAGGTGGTGCGGGGAGTTCATGCTCTCTCCAAGAATGTTTAATTACTACTAAACGTTTAATAAAAATTATAAGCTTGAAGAATGTTTGTCAATAATAATTATGTAAATTGCAGTAAGTGTGGAAATTATATGAATGTTGCAAACCAAATTTTTTCATTACTAATTACTCATTTATTTGTCAATTAACGTTAATCGTAGCAAAAATACAGTCAATCATAATGAAGTTTTCTTTATGTTACATCAATGGTGACATTTTACAATGCAACGTAAGTCCGGTGAAAATAATGCAGAAATTGCACAAAAATAAAAAAATTGTCTACAACTAATTTCCTTCCACTTTCTGTCCGATAGTAATAAATTTCCAACAAGGGAGCATTAATTTAGTTTCATCTGTATTAAAACATCTTCCCTTAATTTTATCAACACAATACTAAATTTGTTCTGCTTTTCAGCTTACGGCTGAGATACCCTTTTTGGCTAAATCTGTCATATAATTTTACCTCTATCTTGCAGCTGGCGTGGACTAAGTTATTCTCCAAGGAATGTAGTGGATTATACATGCTCCAATCTCACAGTGATGAAAATTTCAATTTATTTAATTGATCTATCATTACTTTTTTTTAGTTAATAGATAAATTTGTGGATGTATCTTCTTTATGAAAATGTTCTTTGTTTTTTGTTTTATTATATATTTATTTTTTTTTCTATTTATATTACACAAAATATAAAAAATAAAAAAAGACGAAAACAATCAAAAGAAATTGAAAACTAAGAACTGTGAAAAATAATCATTCTATTAAGTTGGTGATGTGATTTCCAATTCCAAACAAAGAAGGGAAAGTATCTGCTATAGCTTGCATTTTCTGGTAGAAGTTTATAATAAGGTTTAGAAGGAGAGAATTGGGTTTAAGAGATGAATTACTGGGTAATAATGCTGAACACTGTATAATGAAGAAGTAACACAAACTGCCAGAATTTCACACGTAAATAGAAATTAGGTAGCGAGAGATTTAGACTTAGTGAAGAAAAGGGTAGTAGTTGGTGGCTGACTCGTTGTTAACTTGTTGTAAGACTGTTCTTCTGTAGGGCTAGCTTTGCTGTATATGGAATTAGCATTCTAAGTTTGAATGGAAACCGTTAGAATATTCAAAAAGAACCCATAAACCTATTATAATGGGCGTGAGAAGGAGAGAATTGGGTTTATAAGAAGTAATATAGTGGGGATTATGCTGAACACTGTATAATGAGAAAGTAACACAAACTGCCAGTACTTTACACAAATATAGAAACTGGTAGCGAGATATTTAAAGTGAGTGAAGAAAAGGGTAGTAGTTGGTGACTGACGCGTTGTAACAGCTGCATGAACTGTTCTAAAGATTGTTTTCTGTAGGGCTAGCTCAGCTATATATGTACCGATTCTCCCACTCTAGTCTGGCCCTAAGTAGCGTGTGAGACTCTTAATTTTTGAGTGTCTCTCTCACTCTCTCTCTCTGCTTTAGATCCCTCTCTTCGGATCCTATTACACAGCTAATTTTACCGGTAGCCAAAGAGTTAGATAGCTACACCTTTGCGAATATTTCAGAGTGATTGTTTCAGAAAGAGATTTAATACTATCTTGTAAAATATGCATTGACATCTAAAATTATCAGTTTAGAGTAGTCATTCAAATCGTCAGAACGGCGGACTAAGTACCAAGATGCTAGCATAAAATATCCGCAAGAAGATCTTTTAAATTCAATATTTAATTTGTCTAAACCCTTTTACTGATTAAATATTTTAAGACGGAATGATGCAGACAAGCATAAATTTATTTCTGTGAATTTGTTGAAAACATAAATCCAGGATACGCATATAGTTAGCGCAGCTTTATAGCTAATGTTAATCACTAAAACTTACGTATTGTTAAACAAGAAAGAATTGATAAATGAACAGGAATTGTCAGATATCGACATTTTTCTAGATTCGAGAAAAAGGGATTATCTCGAATTATTTTCTGTAATAAAGGTTTCTTGCAAATCGAATGCTCCATTGGATACTTGTTCTCCGTACTCAGAATGCATCTGTTAGCATGGATGTGAAAAAATTATTTGTTAGAAGATTTTAAGTGACATTTTTGTATGTTCGAGTTCAAGTTTACAATGAAACTCATTAAAAAAGAAGAAGATTTAAAACTGAATAAAACTAGACAATCTTTATCTATTAAATAAATATGGAGAAGGTTACCATCCGAAAATTGTATAGTATTTTGGATTATCTAAGGATTTACTTTATCGAAAAGTTTACTAAAAAAATATTAAATTTGAACCATCTTTGACAGCGGAGTTTCATGTAAAACAACACAACGTCATTTCGTAAGTGGCGTAAAATTATAAATCCCCAAATTAACACCTAAGGATATGTAAAAATCTGGTGTGAAACACTCACACAACTTTCTCTTACTCCAGTTCTCAAAATGATAATTGACAAATTTTATAGTTTGTGTACCAAATTTAATGAAATTCGTCGAAAACTGAAAAAACTGTTCAGTAAAAGCGCACTTCCGGTTTACTAATTTTCTTGAAACTCGGAATTTCCGCCATCTATTTATTTCTAACTAATTATGTTTGGATGATAGAATTGTATAATCAACTAGGATAGCACTTTGATGAAAATCTAACCCCACCCCTCCCCTAAAAGTGCCTTAAATGAATTTTCCCAGAGAAATGTTTTAGACAAAAGTTGTAGATCTTTGCATGTTTAGTTTATATACGAAGTTTCAAAAAAATCGTCAAAGCCATTTTTGAGAAAATTGCGAAAAAGTAAATAAATCATTTAGTAAAGTGGTAAAGTAAACGCACTTCCGGTTATCCGATTTTTTTCAAACTCGGAATTTCAACAACATATTTAATTCTAATTAATATTATTTTGATGACAGAATTGTCTAATAAACTGAAATAGCACTTTAGATGGAAACCTAAACCCACCCCTCCCCCAAAAGTGCCCTTCAATACATTTTCCCGAAGAAATGTTTCAAATAAAAGTTGTAGTTCTTTGTATGTGTGGTTGATGTTTGACGTTTAAAGAAAATCGTCGAGCCATTTTTGAGAAAATCGCAAAAAAGTAAAAAATCCAACTTGTAAAGTGGTACTTCCGGTTAAGGAATTTTGACAGATAACGTACTGTCAGATCACATGGTGATACCGAAACGGAATATCATGTTTGAACTTTCTGCGATTTTTCATTTATGAGCTACGCTGTTACATACATACATACATACATACATACATACACATATACAGACACACACAGACCATTTGCTAAAAACCACTTTTTTGGACTCAGGGGACCTCAAAACGGATATTTCCGGTGAAAACTCGATATCGAAAATTTGACACGATTACAATACTTCCTCTTACTTAGGAGTAAGAGAAAGAAAAAAAAAACTTCTTATGGACAAACAATGAATAAAAGTACACTTATATTTTCTCATTTTAAGAAGTATTTAAAAAAAAAATGATAATAAAAATATTTTAAAAAAAACAACAAAAAATTGAAAAATAAAGTCTATCTAAGAATTAATGACATTTTGTTAAAAATAAGTTATTTTACATGTCCGAAATATTTGAGAATAAAAGAATGTGTTAATGCAAAAAGTTCATTTAGTCCTGTCTTTTGTAAAAAATATTAATCTAAAAAACATTCAATTAAGGCGACAGGAATAATAATCAATTAAGAGTAAAACATTAATTTTCTTGTTACATGATAAAAAAAAATAAAAAAATAAAGTAAAATAAAATAAAATAAAAAATAAATGAAGCACCATATGTGGTACATTACATGATACGGAGTGGCAACATTTTCGGCACATTGTTTCAAAAGTGGTTATAATAAGTAATTCCCCAACCCTCATCCTAACAAAAAATTCTTGTGGATGGTCAACTATAGTGAAAAATGGACAGCCAATTACCCTGCTGTCTGGCTAACGAAGTCAGCCTGCCAATTTAATGGATCCAACTACGGCCGTAATGCCTCCGCCCACTCTACACTATCTAACCAACAGACCAGTGAACAGAGAGAGTGAGAGAGAGAGGAATACAACACAGTTGTTGTATTTTTGAGTTTCAAGACAGCACACAAACTCATAAAGAGGAATGAAATATCTCTTTACTGAAGGGAGTATGAGGGCAAAATGGTCATGGAGTGTTGTTTTTGTGGTAGTGGTTGTATTTCCGCCTGTAATTATTAGATGGGATTCTTACCAAGCAGGGAAGTATTTTTGTTGCTAGTAAACCAGTAGCCAGCGCACCCTCTTCATGGTAAGCAGGTAGCAGTCTCAAGTTATTCTTTTCTTCGCACACCATTAAACTGTTTACGAAAGTTATTAAAGTTAAAGTGTATTTTCTTATCTAAAACAAAAAATCATGCTTTACTTTATTATTTTTCTTAACATTTGAGGTGATAAATAATTCTATTTCGCATTAAGAAACTCTAGATGATACTTGTTACTATAGATTATATTCATTCTTTTAACAGATCCTAAATGGGACCAACCCATAAAGAAAGTTTAAACTGACCACATATATAAATTTTTGACCAATCAATCTAGCAATTGAGGAATTTGGTTTTTGAGATTTGGCCTCCCCTTGAATAAAATTCTCCAATTTTAAAATTAATATTCTCTTGATTATTTAAGCAACCACTTTATCCAAGAGCTCACTTGTATTTTTTCCCAATTATTCTTTAAATCAAAAACCAATATTATTTTTATAATAATATTTATTTAGAAAGATATGCAAAAATACAATTATATAATATATAAAATATAAATAGCAATAGCTTTACAGCCGTCTGCTAGAGTTCACTGCAAAAAAAAAATAATAATAACACAAATAAAATTATTCTCAAATTTTAAATGGTCCGTAAAAACAATTAAAAACAAGAAATAGTTAAAGCAAAATGTGCTCGAAATAAGTTCAAAAAGAAAGAAAAGACAAAAACGCAAAAAGGAGGGGAAAAGAAAACAGAACTGGCAGATTAAATAAAAGAGTTACATTACTTTCACATTGAAAAATCACACCTTGTAAATAAGAGGGCGAACAGAAAATGAGAGAAAACATGAAATCTATAGGGTCATAAAGATAATATTAGAGATATTATTAACAATAATAATAATCAGTATTCAGCTAACCAACTGTATCTAACCTTCCAGTCGTGGCGAGCGTATTTGAGCAAAGGACGAGGATGTTCTTGGCCAGACAAAAAAGAAATTATATCTGCCCTTGGGAGAGTACGTTTATTTAAATAAAGCAATCGAAATTTGCCTCCCAAAAGGCTTCCCAGGAAATGATACAAATCTTCCTAAAACCAATATTAATTTGCAGTTCTTATCACTGATGAAGTAATAATTGACTAAAAATTCCTATAGCACCTAATTAAGAAATTTGTAGTAAAGTCAAAATTGAAATTCAATTTAGCTACCATTGTGTAGGATCCAATAAGAAGGTAATTACTGGCAGTTTTTCTCGAAAACGGCTTCAAGGATTTTCTTTAATTGTTGTGGTGGTTGGTTCCGCAGAGCTGGAAAGCATCAGAGATATTTTCCGTGGTAGCCTGCTTCATTTTGTGGTCATCGACCTGTTTCCGGCGTTCGCCCATCTTCAGGATGCGTTTGCCAGACAGTGTGATAACACAGATTTGCACAGAGTAAATTCCGTTTATACACTCCTCTAGTACAGGAGGTTTATACACTCCTCTAGTAAGAGTGTATAAACTGAATTTACTCTGTGCAAGTCTGTGTTATCAAACTGTCTGACAAACGCATCCTGAAGATGGGCGAACGCCCGAAACCGGTCGATGACCACAAAATGAAGCAGGCTACCACGGAAAATGTCTCTGGTGATTTTCATTAAATTTTGCATACTAACTATATTGGCCTAGCTGAAACATTTTCTTATTTTCTAGAAACATTGATCTTTGGACATTATCTAAACAATATATAATATACCAAGCGTTACAAATATTTTTTCTATACCAAGAAATTGAAAATATCCTGAAGAATGCACAGTTTTGAATTTCTATAGGCTCTCAAAAAAAATCCTTTTTTTTGCAGCAATATGGTAAAAAGAATTAGTATGGCAAAATCCGATTAGTAAACACAAAAATAAAATATTATATAATAATGAACAAACTGACCTTATAAAAAAGTAATGAACTATACTGATGTTGACGTGAAGGAAATTACAAGTGTTTGATGTGTGAAACAAACCACCAGAGCACTGTTTTAATACCATTAACCTACCTACCTACCCACCATCACTTAAGTACACAATTCTAATGTGCTAATGTGCGTGTGCTAATAACGCTTACCCATAATACAATTGTTTCACACTTAGAACAAGTTAAAATTAATACGTCGTTAGTATTATGTTTACAAACGGTTAAATAGATTATTAATTTTTATTTTATTTAAACTAAAAACATTCTTTAAAATATTATGTATTAATTAATAAATTTATATTTACTGAAGAAATACAACACCAAATTTGAAACGCAACATTCAAATTTGTTACAAATATCATTTAAAGTGTAAATAATTTTAAAAGACGGAAGCTAAGATTACGTAGCAAATTAGTGGTTGAACTGACCGTTTCAAAGCCGGTTAGAATAACCTGCTACAAGAACAACACTTCATCGCATCTTGTTCTCCACTCTTCACATACTATAATATTTCTATCCATTTTTATTTTTATTATTTATAAATTTATTTACAATTATGTATGAGATCTATTTAAAAAGAAAAATCTGAGGCGAAATACTCACACGACTTTTATTCACACAGCCATTTATATGGTTTGGATTTATGATTTATTATTTATTTATATGGTTTTTACCTAGGTACAAATTTCATATAATAACTGAAAATATATATCTATAGGGTGATGACTCAAAGTCCACAGCTTAGGGACATTTTTGGGGTCAAACATGTCCAATAAATCAGAAATATTTTCCGTGATAGCCGGCTTCTTTTTGTGGTCATCGACCGGTTACTGGCATACGCCCATCATCAGGATGTTTTTGTCAAATAGTGTAATAACACAGACTTGCACAGAGCAAATACAGTTGATACAGCAAATACATTGATACAAATACAGTTGATACACTCGTATCAACTGTATTTGCTCTGTGCAAGTCTTTGTTATTACACTGTTTGACAAAAACATCCTGATGACAACGCCCGAAATTGGTCGATGACCACAAAAAGAAGCAGGCTATCACGGAAAATATTTCTGATGCTTTCCAGCTCTGCGGAACCAACCACAACAATCTCCAATAAACATAGATCTGAATATGCTTCCCAATGAAATATAGCCATTGAAAGGTGAAAAGCCTGAAATTAATTAAAATAAATTGTTGGTATTGGTGTAGTGGTTATGAGCATGGACTTGTAAGTGGGAGGACCCCAGGTCGAGTCCAGCGTATAATTGTTAAATTTTATATTTCTTTAAAAAATGTTAATTGTAAAGTAGGTGCTTCCGCCCCCATCCACGACACCTAATTTGGTAGTTGGACGTTAAGCCAGCCTAAAAAATAGGCATTACTTAATACTCATTAATATTATTTAGCTAATAAAATCGTACGGCAATCAATGAAATGTCACTTTAAAAGGAAGTCTAACTCGAAATTTTAGCTATATATTAAATTTAATACTCATTAATATTATTTAGCTAATAGATCCGCAATGCAATCAATGAAATGTCACTTTAAAAGGCACTCTATCTCGAAATTTCAGCTATATATTAAATTTAATACTCATTAATATTATTTAGCTAATAGATCCGCAATGCAATCAATGAAATGTCACTTTAAAAGGCACTCTATCTCGAAATTTCAGCTATATATTAAATTTAATACTCATTAATATTATTTAGCTAATAGATCCGCAATGCAATCAATGAAATGTCACTTTAAAAGGCACTCTATCTCGAAATTTCAGCTATATATTAAATTTAATACTCATTAATATTATTTAGCTAATAGATCCGCAATGCAATCAATGAAATGTCACTTTAAAAGGCACTCTATCTCGAAATTTCAGCTATATATTAAATTTAATACTCATTAATATTATTTAGCTAATAGATCCGCAATGCAATCAATGAAATGTCACTTTAAAAGGCACTCTATCTCGAAATTTCAGCTATATATTAAATTTAATACTATTAATATTACTTAGCTAATAGATCTGTACTACAATCAATGAAATGTCACTTAAGCAGGAAGTCTAACTCGAAATTTTCTCCAAAACTCATATTAAAACAATTTTATCAGAAAAATTTACAACTATAAGTAATTGAAATATTGGTGGGTAGTAAGCAAAGAAAAAGGAAAGAAAATTAAGAAAATTATTGAACCGCTTTTAAGGAGAAACTGAAAACTCCATTACGTAACTTGGTACTTCTAAGTGAGGGATTTTGATCACTATATTGGTCGTATCCACTGTGATTCCAAAACGGAAAATCAGATATGAGTTTCGTGCAATTTTTTTTGTTTTTGTACTAGGCTAAACACATATAACCAGTTATAAAACACAGACACATACAGAATATATAGAGACCAATTTTCAAAATCCACTTTTTGTACTCGGGGAAAATCTAAGCATTTACATATATTCGGCGAAAACTCAACTTTGGAAAATTTGACCAAATCGTAATTACTTCCATTTAGCAATAATTTCAATAATGTGTGAAGAAAAGTTTAAAATATTACCATTAAAAAAGATATCAATAATACCAAATAACAATACTAATAGATTAGCTACGGCATTAATAGAAATGATAGTAGACTTTTAATCAAAGAATAATTAATATCCATATTTTTTTTTATATTAATAAAAAAATATAAATCATTTCATAAAATTGTTTTTATTACTGTTATTATATGAGTGAATAGAGGAAGAGAATTTTAACGAATATGCATAACCCAGAGGGCAGAGAATGTTGATGGAAAGGGAATAGGGTTGGTGTTGCACTGGTACATACACATGCAATGAGGGGGGGGGGAGACAAGCATACCAAATACCAGGGATGCAAAAGGTAGTGACAATGGTGAGAGGAAGCGGCTGAAAGGATAGTATGTTTACTGGCGTTTTGCTTATATGTTACATGTTATGCATAGCAAACGAAACATTTCAAAATTCGTTGAATTAAACCAATATCCAAATATGCTTTAGTTTAAATATTGAAATATATATTTAAAAATATTTTATTTTTAATGGTACTATACGTATATTTATTACATTTCCTTTTTTACCTCTCTCCCGGGATTCGTTTAAATTCCAAATTATTAATTTATTTTGTTAGATAAATAGATTAATTCATTTAATAGAGAACTTTCGTGTAGCTTAAATTGAATAAAAATATAGTATTGGTATAAATACCAACTTTTAAGGAAATGTATTAGTGAGTAAATTAGGAAAAAATGAAAAGTAATTCAGTAAAATATTTAAAAGACGATTGAGCCCATAGTACACAGAAACATGAGAGATTTTTTTCTTTATTAGCCTGATTCATTTTATGGTCATCACCAAGTTTCGGGCATAATTAGGGTGATATTTTAGACTAGCATTCAGCCAGAATAGATTGTAATTGCTTATAATGGATATCTTAGGTGGAGAGAATTTAGGTCTGATACGATGATATAAGAAGGAGACTTGGTTAACACTGGTTAACTAATATATTAATTAAGAGACACAGACTGCCTGGACTTTACAACAGAGAAATGTTTTAAGGTAGAGTGGTATAAAAATGACACGTAGTAATTGGATGTATTGAACTGAATTCAACTGTGTTTTTATGGACTGTCCGTCGCTATATTTATACTGTTTCTCCCACTCCACTCCGAGTGAGTGGTTGAGCTTCTCTTTGCTCTCTTTGGTTGCTGAGCTTCTCTTTGGTTGCTGTTACATGCTTGTACTGCCGTGACGATCTCACACCCCAATCAGGACTTTTTGAAAAAAAACTAAAATCGATCTATGAACACAAAATGAAGCAAGCTCAAAAAAATTTCAGTAAATTGTTGGTATGATAAATCTATTATTTTATTATTAAAATGGTGTATAAAAAAAAATAGACCATTTTTCAATAAAAAGAAAAATCAATTTTACTTTCTCTTACTCCTGTTAAGAGGAAGTATTGCGATCGTGGTAGATTTTAGAAATTGTGTTTTCACCGGAAATACATGTTTGGGGGTCACCTGAATATGAAAAGTTTTTTTTAGCGAATAGGCTGTGTGTGTGTGTGTGTGTGTGTGTGTGTGTGTGTATGTGACTGTTTTTTAACAGAATATCTCAAAAACGTAAAAAGTCGTAGGAATATGTGCTGTTCACATATACACGGTGTCCCAAGGTATATGGATAACGACTTTTTCTCGGAAACTAAGGTAGCTAGAAAAAAAAACTAAAAAATACATGTCCCCGTAGTTTTTTTTGTTAGAAATCCAAATTTAATTTGCAAATTTGTTTTGGTGCTTCCAGAAGCGAGATACAGGCAGGCACCAACTCCATTTTTTCAAATAGAGAGGTGTGGTTTTTATTTAAGAAATAGATTCCTCTATTTTTTGTAAGAAAAATTTACTTGAACGGTTTTTTTCTGTGAGCGATATTTTACAAGTAATGAATGAAAACATGATTCTTATAAGAAATTTCCAAATGATATTATAACGGTTTTTTGATTGATTAAGAAGAAAAGTACTATTTTATTATAAAACTTTACTCCTCATTAATTACAGATTTTGCTCGAACTGGCCTCCACCAATTGGAGATGTATTTCTTTGGTCGTAAGGTACAATTAGCAGCAAAAAGCATAGGTATGCATCTCTAATGGTGGGGGCCAGTTCGAGCTAGATCTGTAATTAATGAGGAGTAAAATTTAGAATAATATAGTACTTTTCTTCTTAATCAATCAAAAAACCGTTACAATATCATTTTGAAATTTCTTATAAGAATCATATTTTCATTCATGCTTGTAA
Organism: Triatoma infestans; assembly: GCA_011037195.1. Classification (NCBI taxonomy): domain Eukaryota; kingdom Metazoa; phylum Arthropoda; class Insecta; order Hemiptera; family Reduviidae; genus Triatoma; species Triatoma infestans. Next base: position 105,859 of record JAAEAF010003592.1, read on the forward strand.
AATATCGCTCAAAGAAGAAAACCGTTCAAGTAAATTTTTCTTACAAAAAATAGAGGAATCTATTTCTTAAATAAAAACCACACCTCCCTATTTGAAAAAATGAAATTGGTACCTGTATCTCGCTTCTGAAAGCGACAAACAAATTTGCAAATTAAATTTGGTTTTCTAACAAAAAAACTACGGGGACACGTACCTTTTATTTTTTTTCTAGCAATCTTAGTTTCCGAAAAATGTCGTTATCCATATAGCTTGGGTCACCCTGTGTATACAAACACATACAATTCGTTAAAAACACTTTTTCTTATTCAGGGGACCTCAAAACGTATATTTCCGGTATAAACGCAATTTTGAAAATCTAGCACGATCGCATACTTCCTTTTACTAACAGTAAGAAAGAGTAAAAAAAAAAAAAATTCGTATATAAAACAACGATTCTAGTAGTGTATTTCTTAAAATTTGAATTGTTTCCTAAATTTTACTGGTACTTAAAGCTGTGTAAGTGGTAGAAGTGGAAATTTTAATCAGAAAATTTCTAATAAATTTGTTTTGCATTATCTATAAAATAAAAGTTTACACTTTTAGTTTATCTGTCTAATTAGTATAAGGAGTGTAATGGGATCCGTATCATTAAAGATTCATAGGATCCGAAGAACGAAGAATCAACCTAGTTACTTGCTACCCAGGCCAGACTAGGGGGGGCGATTCGATATATAATAATAATAATAATAATAATATTTTATTTAAAAATTTTACATTCAGAAAGATTAATACATAATATTTACAGCTTGGAATTATATCCGTCAGCCGGAGAAAGATGTTACAAACATTCATTAAAAAACATTTATCAAAAATACTATTCCTTTAATAAAAGATATTTTCATGTTTACTGTAATACATGAGAAAAAAAAATATTCATACTGCAAATAAAATAAAAAATACATAAATACAAAATACTGAAAAAGTAAAAACTATTCTGAAACTTTACATTACTATACAATATTAAAATTAATGATGAAAAGGTTACTGGATTCGATATATATATATCTATATACAGCACAGCTGGCACTACAGCATGAGAGTTTTACAACAGTTTGCGACGAGTTTACAACCAGTGAGCAACCTTCTCACATCATTCAGCCAGTCTGTCTATATATGTATCTCGGTACCTAACTTCTATTGTGAAGTCTTTGCAGTTTGTGTCATTACAGAGCGTTCGGCTTGTATTCTAGTTTATTTCTGTTTAACCCAATTCTGTCCAATTCTCTCTCCTTCTCACTTCCTTTATAAGGAATTTGAAATAAATCATTGTAGCTATTTGAAAACTACAATTGAAGAAAATCCCACAAAACTTGTTAATTATTCAATTCTGTTTAATCGATTCTTTCAAATTTCGAATTTCATTCGAATTCATTATGACCCTACATTTCAATCTCAACGTTTTCAACGAACACTCCTCTCCTACGCTAAAGAGCACAAATGGTACCCGAAATATAGAGCAACAAAGGATTCTTTCTTTCTTTACAAAACTCCTCTGGCCATTGCCGTATAAAACATCTCATTAAATATTATGACCTTTTAATTATTTAATTAATATTTAATGATATAGTGCAGAGAATTGTAATGTAAATCAAACAGATTGTACATGAATAATTATTTGGTTATAATAATTGAGATTAATTATTTGAAATTAAATTGCTAACGAATACTTTTAATTATTATACTACTACAGTTGGGAATAAGTTTTGAATTAGTTTTATTAAATTATTTATGTATAATCGGATTGGGAAATAGTGTTTGTTAAGCACCAATATCGATTCTGAGGCGTTTCTAAAATACATTCTAGTCTTGTTTATGCCACTACTTTCATTATGTATGCTTACAAGTATATACATCAAGAAAATAAGTTCTTCATCACCCAGAGTCTCTACAAAAGGAATTATTAATAAACTTAGAGAAAACTTACCACAGTGTTTCAACTTTAATTATACATTATTTATTACTTTACTTCAATTTATTTATTATTATTTATGCAATAATCTTACTAAACTTATACAAAGTTATTTAATACTAATTAGTTACTTATATAAACTTATTATATATTATATAAATAATTGTATTTATTCTGTACTAAGGGGTATTTTAAAATGAAATATATTTTCTTAATCAATAATTCTGTAGCTACCTATTGTCATTAACTGTTTATTACATTGTGATGCAAGTTTCTTCAGTGTTAGAACTTGGGGTTCATAATCAGAAATTTCCAAGTACTTTATTATTATTATCAAATTCATTATTTTAGTATATTTAGTATTATTTAGAACTCATAATATATTCATTTTGAGAAGTAGCTTCCAAATGGCAATGGCTAGAAGAATTTTTTAAGAAATAAATTCTTTATTTGTCCTACGTTTTGGGTAAATACTTGTATGCTCGGAACTGTTGAAGTGTCAGTGTCAGTGAGAAGAGAATTGCGTACAGATTGAACTGACTTACAGTTTGATATTAAAAACACTAAATGTATCTACTTGATTTTTTTTTTTTGTGAAACCTTTCTGAATTGTTTTTGGTGAAATAAAAGAAGACCATGTTTTATTTACGAATTGTGATTCATTCCCTTCCCCACGTAAAAAATTTCAATTTCAACCATATTTTCTAACATTTAATCATCATTTTCAAATTCTACTACAAAGTTATTTTCATATCTGCGTATACCAATGTAATGTCCATTAGACGAATAAGTTTTTATGAAATTTTACGAGTTGTAGGTATTTATTTATTTTTTTTTTTTTTAAATCAGTAAAGATAAAAATTAGTTGTTTTCACAATAAAAAATTTTTAAATTTTCAAATGTTTGAACTGATATTAGCCAACTTTTCAAATAACACTGAAGATTGGACAACAAAATTTTCAGACAGGAAATATAATGCTCTTTCGAATAGTGCAATCAGTTCTATTGTAGCCTCCAGCACATCTGAAATTATTAGCGATTTTATACGGTAAGATATTTTTTACTTCATTTTATTTTTATTTATTTTTTTTATACATATGTGTGTGTGTGTGTGTGTGTATGTATGTGAATAGTATAACTCAAAAACAAAAAATTGCAATGACCACAATTTAGGAATAAAATTAGTACCTGATTAAAGATTTCGGTCAATATTCTTCAACTGTAAATTGAGACTTTTGCTGAATAGATTTTCGCAAAAGTACGTGATTTCTTTTTAAAAAAACTTGATATTCTAGCTAATTATTAGGGCGCCTTATAATTTTATTTGAAACAATTTCTTGGAAAAAAAATGGAATTTACAATGATTAAATGATTCAAAACTTTAGATTTTCTTGGAAATCTGTCATTTCAAAACTAAGAAAAGATGGTTTCATAATCTAGTTAATATTTAGGGCAAATCTAATATATAAAACAATAATATATCATTTACATTATAATTTTTTATAATTTCCATTTTTTCTACTTTGTCAGATTTCCTATTCACGTAAATGCATGCAATATTTGCATTTAACAAAAGCGAGAAAGTATATGATTGTAGGCATGAAGTCGTAAATAACTGTTATAGTTTTTTTTATTGTACTATAATTTCTAAGTAATAACCTATTATAAAGAAAGTGCATTTCCAATTAAAGCATTAAAAATTAATTAAACTGAATTTATTTATGTGGATAAATTTAGAAAAATTCTAAGTTTCTTGTTTACAGTTATATTCCATTCATATTGCTACCAGTATATGCGAATTTCGTGTGTATTTTTGTTCTGAATGAAAAGCTGAAAAAAAAAGTTAAGACAATTCCATTGAACATAAATATTTGAACAATAATATTTTTTGTTACAATTAACATTAATTTAATTGTCAGCTTTAATAATTTGTTGAAAGATATGTTATTTTTAGAAACATAATAATAGCAATAAACAATGTGTACAATGATGGATTATTTTTCAGAATGAAACAACAGATATTACTGGAACAATCCCAGGGCTCCTTCTTTTTTACTACACTAAACATTTCAGTACAAATTAAGTTTATTATTGTTCTTTATTAACTTTATTAACTTTGTTATTGTAATTTTGTTATTTTATGTTATTGTTATAAGAAAAACATTTCAGATTTTCGATAAAAGGCAAAAAAAAAAAAAAAAGTTCTTTTCATTGAAGTATATCATCCTTCAGTGTCATCCATTGTCAGAGAAGGTGTATTTTGAGAATACCGTAAGCACCAAGGGAGTGTTATGTTGTTATAAGATACCTGTTTGTCGGTCGGTTTGAAAAAGAATATTGCTGAGGCATAATGTAAAACATGGGACAATAGCTTTTCCTATTCTATTACTGCTATATCCGGCTTCTTCTTGTGAGCAACGTTCCTATCCAGAACTTCCCAGTATTTCCTAGACTTTCCAGTATATTTCAATATCCATGTTTTGGAGTTATGACTGTGGATTATATTTATAGCATAGTTATGTTCCAATATACTTTTAGTTTGGAATTGTTGAAATTGTGATAAATACCATTTCCAACAAGTTTTAAACAATTTCCAAATTGAAAGAAAATTATTCAAAATAATCCCCAACGGGTTTTAAACTGATTTATGGTCCAGTCACAACAGTCCGAGGATCAAGGCATATACTAATTGTATGTCAGCGTTGACACATTCCACTTGATTGGCTGCAAGACGTTTATAAACATGATTTTAATTTTCTGACCCACCCCTGTTCGGTAACTCGATCTGGTATACAGATGGATCCAAAACTCCGACTGGGGTCGGAGCTGGGGTCTACGGGGGCAGGCCTAAAGTTAAAATTAAGGCCAGCCTAGGGAAGTACGCCACGGTCTTTCAGGCTGAAGTCGTGGCGTTACAACTCTGCGCTAGGATTATAACGCAAAGGATAGTAGGTAGAAGAGTGGCCAGATACTACGACAGTCAGGCAGCCCTGAAGGCACTTTCCTCACACCTAATAGTCTCAAGACTGGTGTGGGACTGCCTACTTGCCCTCACCGAGGTGGGTACTCGGAATAAACTGACACTCGCCTGGGTGCCGGGACATGCGGGGTTCCTGGGCAATGAGAGGGCGGATGCCCTAGCGAGGGAGGGCTCGCAGGATACCTTTATAAGCCCCGAACCCTTCTGCGGCTTGTCCAGGAGCCTCATTCAAACTTCTATCAGGGGATGGTTAGAAGATCAGCGTCTGCGTTGGTGGGAGGAAACACCAGGACAGAGGCAGGCAAAGCTCTTCATTAAAAGACATCTGCCTAAATTTACCAAAGACCTACTGAGTCAGACCCAAAGGGATATGAGGTTAATTGTGGGTCTACTAACAGGGCATTGTAGGCTCAATAGACACATGCACCACCTACAACTTGCGGATAGTGCGGTATGCCAATTCTGCAAGGTAGAGGAGGAGACGCCGGCGCACATCCTTTGCGAGTGCGCCAGCCTGGCGAGGATTAGGTTTCTTCAATTGGGGACGGGCAATCCCGAAGCTGTAAGCTTCATGACGGAGCCGCTCTTAGCTTTGCTAGGATTGATTATGAGAGCAAAGCTGGGGGCTGTTCTGTAACTTAAGGGATGCACAATAGACCTCGACTTGTAGGTCGCAGTGGAATGAGGCTCCCTCCCCCGCTTCTATTCTATTCTATGATTTTAATTTCTAAAAAAATAAAAAAGTGTTCCCAAACAAAAAGCAGATTCAAATAAAATTCAAATAGTAATCACAATCAGAGACATTTTCCGTGGTAGCCTGCTTCATTTTGTGGTCATCGACCGGTTTCGGGCCTTCGCCCACCTTCAGGATGCGTTTTTCTGACAGTGTGCTAAATTTTGCTCTGTGCAAGTCTGTCTTGTGACACTGTCAGAAAAACGCATCCTGAAGATGGGCGAATGCCCGAAACCGGTCGATGACCACAAAATGAAGCAGGCTACCACGGAAAATGTCTATGATGCTTTCCAGCTCTGCGGAACCAACCACCACAACAAGTAATCACAACTAATTGAAAACTGTTTGCTGGAACCTTACATAGCCTTTTGTAAATGATTTTCACCACTTTTTATGTTTAAAATGCGCTATTGGGTATACCACTATTTTCTGCATGCTTTCGCCAGAGGTACACATTCTAAACATTACATTTTTGATAAACAGTATCTAACAGAGATATTTTCCGTGTGTAGCCTGCTTCTTTTTATGGTCATCGACCGGTTTTTGGGTCAAACAGTATAATAACATAGACTTGCACAGAGCAAATACACTGGATTTTAAAAGTCTTTCAAAGTGATAACAAACACTTTTCAAATCCAGTGTATCAACTGTATTTGCTTTGTGCATGTCTATGTTATTACATTGTTTGACAAAAACATCCTAATGATGGGCGAACGCCCGAAACCGGTCGATGACCAGAGAGAAAATACCTCTGATGCTTTCCAGCTCTGCGGATCCAATCACAACAGTATCTATCTTTGGTAGCTTATACTTACATCCATCGTTATCATATACCCTTTCTGTTTTTATGAAATAAACTGCCTTTAATAAGACATTGATTCGGGTGTATGACAACAATAATTATGGAGCAACTACAATCGAGCTGTTTCTCGGCCCATTCGGTCTTCAATTTCGTCTCTGTCCATACCCGATTTTCCCTTGCTCCATTTCTGAAAGAAGAGATTTCCTGATGTCATGGGTCAATTTAAAATCATTGGGCATACTTAAATAGGTATTGAACAGAATACCTGCGATATTTCGTGTTTTAAGTTATTTTGTTCATGAGCGAGCAGCATTTCACTAAAAACCACTTTCTTCATACTCAGAGAGAGAGAGGACTTCGAATTATGTATATTTGGTGAAGACTCAGCTTGGAAAATTTGACACTACTTTTAAGTTCCGTTTAAGAACAATAAAGTATGGGGAAATTAATTAGCGAAAATATAAATTGTTATGGTTGTGGTTGGTTTCGCAGAGGTGGAAAGCATCAGAGATATTTGCCGGGATAGTACTTTTCTTTTCGGGCGTTCGCCCATCATCAGGATGCTTTTTGTCAAACAGTATGTGATAATATAGTGTAATGTTATGTATTGGAGGGTATATTAACTAGATGTATTATGTTTTTATTAATAATTAATTATTATAATTTATATTTGGAATCTTTTCAAAAGGGATTTCGTGAGGTCTGTGTTTATCTGAACTGAGGAGGAATACAAAATACCCAAAAGAACACACATAAAAAGAAATATTCATATATTATACAAATAATTAATAAAATAGATACAAAACTTATTCGTTTGTAAATTATTAAACTAATATTTTATAATCACATTTCGGAGGAGTAGAAACTTACAAATTATTAGTCTTCGACTTGAAGGTTGGGCATTTTGAATGAGGTCCACCATACACTACTACAACTTTTCAGGGAACACTCCGGCACAGCTTCAGTCTAAATTTTTGATTCCCCTAATTATTGTCGCCCTTACATATATATACCTTTTCCACCCCTAGAAGAGTGGAAGGGATGGAAATTCCCTTCACTGTAATTATGAAAGGTATTCAACTTTCCTAACTGTGCTCTTTTGTGGTTATCTGACCTTCAAAAAACCCAGCCTCAACTTGGCTTTATAATCTAAATTTATAATCTAAATTTTTAAGATATAATCAAAATTCTAAGATTTTTTTATTTATAATAATTATTCGAATTATTATAAGAATTTCTTCCAACAGTGTGCATATTACAATAGATTTCCACAGAGCAAATTTTGTTGATACATTCATGTTACATTCATCATTGATTGTATTTCATTCATTGTACCATTGATGCACTATGTTATCACACTGACAAAAAAGCATCCTGATGATGGGCGAACGCCCGAAACCGGATGATGACCACAAAAAGAAGCAGGCTATCACGGAAAATATCTCTGATGAAAAATATAAATCTCTGCAGATAAAGTTAAGAAGGATAAATAAAAGGCTGGAATTAAATCCAGTAATAAACTAAAAATGTTGGAAGTTTTATGAATGTAAAATTATTTTTTACAAATTATCGTATAAATAATAAACTGATTTATAGTGAACAACTTAAGTTCCATAAAAAAAAAACAAAAAACGAAGTAATAATGTAATTACCATAAAAATAAGAGAAATGTGAAAATTACTGGTGCGTTGTTTATAAATTAACTATAATTTTTTTCAATTTCAACTCTGAAACACATTTGCAAGAAGTTTAAGTGTGCGTTGTATGTGTGAGAACTGTGTAGGTCACGCCACCGCCAGCCCCCAGCAACGTTAATGCAACCAAATCCTACTTACCAACCGACATGAATCAACTTAAGTGCTCCCGTTTCAACTTCTAACACCTTAGCCTTAGGACTGTGCTTACTCTCTCCAAACTCGCAGAGCTCCTTAATTTTAATGCTTTTATATTAAGGGTGTTACTTTATTTACATAAAATAAAAGAATATAAAAAAGCACTATATTATTTTTTTGTGCCGTAATATATATGGCAATGTTCTTTAATCATTCCATTAAAAAAAATAAAAAATACAATGAAATTGTAAATAAAATATTATATGTAAATAAAAAAAATATATATATACCTAATATACCTATAAAATAATCCTACTTAATGCAAAGAACAAAAACATTATATTTAGAACTAACACAACATTAACGCAACGTCGCCAAACGCGATGAAAACTTTTAGTGAAATTCTGTTCAGCCAATATTTACATTGCAAAGTAACATTCACTTAAAAATAATAGGATTATATAAACCTCATGCTGCAATAAATGTAAGAAAAATATAAATTATAGGATTTTTGGTTTAAACATAGGTAAGTTTGAGATGTAACCTCAGGCCATTAAAAAGAATGGGATCCATTCAGTAATCTCTTGAGTTCCTCTGACATACGCGTTTTTGCCTTTAGTAATTCTCATTCAAAATAACACGTTCAATTTAGATATTTTTCGGAATTTGTGGTTGGGTCCGCAATAAGATCTGGGATTTCATTGGTCTGGTGCTTATTATTTTGTTGATTCTGACTGATTTTGGATTTCTCATCCAACGTGAAAGCATGATTATCAAATTTGTAGACATTGACTTGGACTTTTAAGTTTCTGTCGCACACTACATTTGAATTTTTTACCGAAAACTTCACGTAAATGTGGTGGTAGTAACTAAACGGAATATATCAGGTCTGAGCTTCTCACGATTTATCATTTTTGAGATATTTTGATCACACACAAACACACAGCACAGACGTTCACGCACACAGATTATTCGCTAAATCTTGTTTTTTCGTTCCCAGGGAGCCACAAAAGAAGTTTTTATTAACACTAATACTTAATACTAATACTTAATAAAGTAACACTACGTGACAGATATTTAAAGCTAGGTAAACTCTATATGAAATGTGAGAATCCATAACCGGGTAGAAAAAAGCCATACTACGATGAACAAAATGCCAGATATAAGAGAAGGTATTAGCTCAGCGGTAGCGCACTGGACTAACAACGTGGAGGTCCCGGTTTCGAGTCCAATAGTGCTGCCCTTAGATTTTCTCTTTTTAGGAGCATCTACAGCTCACTGTTCGGTTATGAGCAGTGTTGTCTGCAAAAGGAAGCACTGTCCGGATGCTAGCAGTGCACTGAGCAGTCCCGGGCGCCAATAACTATAGATACTGACGCATCTTAATTAAAAAAAAAAGAAAGGTATGTAGGTATATTTTTCATGTTTTATTTTGTAAGGAGATAGTTTAAAGTCTAAAGCTTTTAAACCTATAGGGATAGAGTGAAAAGCACTATGATAACGTTTACGAGCGGTGATTTCTTGAACTTTAACTGGTTAGAAATCTTCTTAATGATTGTTTTGATGTTGCTTGTGAACTATGTGGTAGAAAACTGCTCTTGCTGGATAATGCTTCTTGATAGACTCCTTGTAACATATTGAAACAGATTGTTAATAGTAGGTAGCGAATATCAACAACATATTGGCAATGGAATCGCCATTCACATTGACGTTTTTATGTCCATCGATTAAAAATATCGTTCGGCAGATAATGGCACTTCTTGAGAACATGTTTTGTATTATGCTTCTCCTTGAGATCATGTTTTGCATAATGCTTCTTGATAGGCTATATAGTTACATCGTGGAACATTTTGTTAAGAGTAGCTTTCCCTTGTTGCGAATGTCAACAACATAGCAGCGATTGAAACGCGACTAAACATGGACGTTTTTATGCCCATCGATGAAAACAAAACAGCCTTCGGCAGATCTTGGCACTTCGTGGGAACATGTCTTATATAATGCTTCTATAATACTTGTCTATAAGACTTCTGGAAACAAGTTTATTTAAGGGGAGAAAAAAAAATTCAACTTTTTCTTGACCAACTTCTTTAATCTTTTCTTTTATTCCCATCACCTCACTAAATTTTTCATTTCCCATTTAGTCAATCCTTAACTGATGACCTGGATTCTTGCCTTCCATTATAGAATGGAAACTCTCTTTCTATTTTTTTTTTTTATTATTTTTTTTTTTAATTTAAGGCGCATCTAAATAGTTGTAACCATTCTTTTCTATTAGTTGGGAATTGTGCTTCCAATATCGGAAACAATAATTAATAACTTTATTTGAATTTGCAAATCCTTTATGTTCTGTCTAGTCATATCTCCAAAATCCTTCTTCTATATCAAATCCTTCCTCCCTTAAATTCATATTCTCACAACATTTCCTATATATTTCATACCCACTATTTCATAGGCACTATTAACAAAAAAAAAAAGAAAGTATCTGGTTGAAACTTTCACACGAGTATTTTAACAATTCTAATTCATAAATTTCCTTTAAAACTTGCAGTTTTACTAAGTGCTTAATTATGTTTGCATTAAATTATAAATGGCAATGCAGGAATTATACTTGTTCACCTCAAAGTGTTTTATATGACAGCGTTCGTTCTCTGGCTCAACACCTTGCAGAGCTTATAACGGCAATTTCAACTAGCACCCATTCATAGGTCCCTTAGAAGTCCTTATAATCAGTTTTTGGGAAAAAAGTTTCATATATGATTGTGTTACATCTATATAACAAGCGTTTCAAGTTCACAAAACCAAAATGGATCCCTTTTCTAGGTAATTCCTAAAAACTCTGCAAACTCTTATGGTCTTCTTTAAATTTGGAATTGTAGCAATGCTTTTTTTTTTTTAATTTAAGGCGCGTCAACATCTATGGTCATTGGCGCCCGGAGCCTTCCCAGTGCTGTGCCGGCCTCCGGACAGTGTTCTCTTGCTACAGACAACACTGCCATCACTCTACAGTGAGCTGTAGAGGCTCCTAGGAAGAGAAAAATCTTAGGATAGCACAGCTGGACTCAAATCCGTGTCCTCCGCGTGGGAGTCCAGTACGCTAGCCATTTAGCTATTCCTTTTCCTGAAATGCTTTGAAAATAACGGAATATTAATGTTGGCGGTAGGACCAAATATTGTACTGAAGTACCATAGGAGAAAACTTGCATCTCCCCCACAACCCTCCAGAATTTAACTGACGATGTTGTATTTTCCAATAAATATTTCAAATAAACGTGATAGATTTTTTTTTTGCACTGTTTATGTGGTTAAAGTTTAAAGAAAATCGTTAGTGCAATTTTTGAGAAAATCATAAAATACTCAGTGACAAGGATTTAGTCCGAAATCACTGCCTCAGATGCGGTGATAATATCTGAACACAATATGATATATCCTTCTTGCAATTTTTCATTTTCAAAATATTTTATTCAAATGGATTCAATTCAGAACTTGGAAAAAGAAATTTTCGGAAACAGTTAATCAAAATGTATTCTGTATATATTAATTAATTCATTCTAAAATTTTTAATTGAACTTAACAGTAGTTAATAGCTACAATCCTGTTGTGCTAATTTAATTTTTAATAGGTACCATTTACTTTCCTAAAAATCTAGATGTGTAAGAAACCAATTGTAAAACTAAAAGTGTGTCCGAGTGGATATGATGTGCAATAATAAGGTAACTTTCATTTTGTAAAAGGAAGCGACAGTTATTATTCATAGTTACGAATCATCCAAAAATTAAATTAAAATAACAATAAAACGTTAAAAGAAAAAATAATCTCGGGTTGAATCAAATTAAAACATAATAATATATGATAGTAAAAGAATGCTACATAATGAAAAGGAATTTCATTATAAGTTCACTGTGTATTAAATAATTTTTTCTTTTAATGTTTAATATATTTAATGATTAAATTTCCAGTCTTTTTTAATAAAGTAATTTCAGTATTTTATGAACAAGCAATGGTTGTATAATATTAATAAAATAAAAAAAATTGAAGAATTTCGATTCAAAGAGACAAGGGGGTAAAGTTACCGGCTAAATTTTAATGTATTCTCTCAGTGGGAAAAGATATAATTAAAATATTTTTACTGGAATTTATATCATTATTATTATAAGTAAAAACAACTTCATGGCAATGGAGCCAAGGCATACCATTGGTGCTTTTATTTTACAGGGAAACGTCTACAAGTCCACGAGTGATCATGGTTGTGTAGGGGTAGAAACCCCCACCACGCATCAGAGAGAAAAGAGCCCCTCTCGAGAGAGAGGAGAGGAGAGGCCAGTTGGATATATATACGAGAGACAGAGTCAAGAAGAGGATTCTGTTCACAGTCTCACACTTGAATTGTACACATCGTTTAGCCACGTCAGTCAGTCTGTTCTGTTCTTGTAGTGTTAAGTATAAGTCCTTGGCAGTCAGTCATATACATATATATCAATTATATATCTTATACCGATATTGAGGTGTTATTTATCTATCAACATCTACAACCAACATCTCCTCCTACAACCATTACAGTTGCTTGTGAGCACGGTTAGGTTGTTTTTAACATTCGCAATCGGGTTCTCCACTGTAACTTCTGAATTTCACTCACGGGAATCGAACTTGGATCGCACTAGAGGTCAGTACGCTAGACTGTAATGGATTATCGGTACGTATCTTGCCTGCAGCTATGTCATAAGCCACCGCCCACAGTTATATTATTATTATTTGTCTGTGGGGAGGGGCCAAACCCTATGCCATCCAAAGCCCCCCATTGGGCCCCAAGAAAAACAACAACAAACCGGGTCTAGAACAAATATCCAGACCTGGGTCTAATCCATCTAAGCTTCACCGCAGTCCTAACAAATCGGACAATAACCTTAGGAGGAAATAGCCTAAGCTCTTCCACAGACATCCTGCTCCGATCAAAGGTCCTGAACCTAATCTCCCTCACAACCCAGACAATCTGTCATAAGATGGATGGGTGTTTCCTCTTCTGTCCCACAGACTTTATAAAATGGACCGGCATAAGCCTCATTACGTAGAGATGTCTCCTTAAACCACAATGTCCAGTAAGGGATCCAATCAGATGCCTGAGAGAGCTCCGTGAATGACACAGGAAAGTCTCGCTAATAGCCTGCCCAGACTCCCGATGAGCATGGACTGCCGACAACCAACTGAGCTCATCCATAAGGATGAATGCGGTGAAGCTGTCCATGATTGGAAGCCTGACAGACATGTGCCAGAAGACACGCCAACAGCCGGCTCGGGACCAAAGAAAGGGAGAGAAGCGCCTAATTTGGCAAACCTATCCACCTCCTCATACCCAAAAATTCCTATGTGACCCGGTACCCAGACTAGAAGCACATCCTTCAGAGAAGAAAGCTCTTCCAGTCGTTTAGAACATTTTAACACCACCTGGAAGTGAAGACACATGAACTCAGCGCCGCTTGGCTGTCCGAGCAGATACAAACACCTTTTAAGTTAGTTGTACTCATCCAAGATAAAACAAAGAATTGTACAAACCTCAATTTTGGAAGACTGTGGTCTATTCACCAAGAGATATGCCAAATGATCTCCGGTCTCAAAACATACCGCAGCTCCAGACCTACATCCATTCCGGAACCGTGTAACACCGGAGGTAATTATCAGGTATCACACACTAGACTTACCCATTCTTGACCAATCTTCCCTAGAAGGTAACCTAACTCTGTAAGAATGCTCGAAAACAAAAGACAAAATTCTGTCAGAAGGAAAATCTGTAATAGGAACCTTCAAAAGCATCTCGAGATGAATGGTAGAATGATCATATCGCTTACCCTGTCGAAAACCTACTTGTTTAATTCTATAGCAGGCTTCATTGCCACAGATTTCGCCCACAGTTATATCACTCAATTCGTCACATGAGGTGCGACATATCTCCCTATCACAAGCGATTCAAATTCCAACCGTAGGAGAGATCGAGATCCGCCTGTATAAACCCTTAAGAAAAAAGGAAGTAGAATTAAAAAAGACGTAAGGGAAGTTAAGGATCATATATAAAATCATACAAGGGATCATATAAGGGTCTTACACACACACCCATCAAGAAAACATCATCACCAACGCTTTTGCCAATTCTGTTTGTCATTCTCTCACGTTACCACACCTTTTCTATACTAAGGTTTTGTAAAGTCCTTGCAATACTTGTTTACTCAAACAACTTAATACCAGATAAGTTAAAGATGCTATTTTATTATAGAATATGTTTTAAGGAATTTAAGTTACCTAGATTTTGTTTTGTTATTATACCACCAGCATTATGTCGCTTTGAAAGTAAAGTAAAGAAAAACTATGTTCCTTCATAAGAGTGGTTTTACGAGTGTATCCAACCTTTTAGGTGTTCCGAATGAAGATGCCTGACTGTAATATACTGTACCACGTTAAAGTTTTACACGATCGGAAATCGATACGGAGTAACGATAACATTTTAGCTTTATTGGCACTTGCCTACCAATAACGCCCTCTTAAATCTCCAAAGGGATTAGTAATAGAAGTTTTTTATATAAAAATTTACAGTATCTCTAATACAAAAAAAATGAAAGTCTTTTCTCTTTCGATAAAATTTTATTCAGACTGAAATTAAGTTGCCAACAGTCGGGTTGCTTTGACCTTTTCACTGGTGCCCTAGGGAAGAACTTCTACATGGTAAGCAAAATTAGAAAACAAAAATGGATAGGAGATATAAAATATATTAACGTTTCGCTAATAAAAGCCAACTTCGTAAAAACTAGTAATTATATTTACCAATTTGAAAGTACCACTTTAATAGATACATTTTTTTCAGTTATACAGATTTTTCTTTTTTTTTTAAACCGTTCAAACGACTTTCTTTGAACTTGATATGTATCAACTAAATATAAATATAAGGTGATACAATTTTTATTTGAAGCATTTTTCTAAGAAACTTCATTTTAGAGTATTCTGCTGGGCGCTTCCAAAAAATTAGTCTACTATGGAACTGCTGGCTTTAAATTGCAAACAAGAAGTTTCCTCAAACTCTTCAGTTTCGAAATTTTTTCAGGGGACTTTAAAAAATCTGACACCATCGTAATACTTCCGCTTACAAGCAATAAGTAAAAGTAATTAAATCTATGAACCTTTCTACTATATAATAATATATTAAAGCTTTTAATAAATAAATATGAAATTCAATGAATACCTTTATTATTTCTCACGAAAAAATCCAATTATTTTTTAAGTTTATGAAAGTAAAGATATTTTAAGATAACGGTAAAAAAAAAAAAATAAATAATAATAAAATAGTGAGGAATGAAGAGAATGGAAGAAATCTGAAAGTGGACATCAGTTCAGGAATTCATCTTTTAAAGAAGAGCGCTGAATGGCCGGCCGGTCAGTTACATTATATCCAGCCAGTCACCATCCCACTTCTATTAGTGCTACCATAACTTATGATTTCCTTTTTCTTGTTTTTAATTAACAACTAACTCATTAATAACAAAACTCTTTATTAAAGGCATATCCAATATTTTGTAAGAGGGTTTTTTTAAATTACTACTTAAAATTTAAATAAATAAAAATATATTGTACTAATAATTGAGATTGTAAATTGGAACATGTAAATATAAAAATTACATTTCTATAAATATTAACTGTAATTATTAATGGTTGAAACTGGTTGCCTATCTTCATCCAACATGTTCTAGATACCAATCGTTTTATTTTAAAGATGATCCATAGAAAGTATTCAGAAATTGAAGTGATTAGATTATAGTCCAGAATATAGCGTCAATAATAGTGACCAAACTCCAATATCATTTGAAATCTAACGTCTGTCACAGCTACATTAGAATCCGCTGAATTCCATTCTTAACAAGAAAAAAATCTGGTATGAAATACTCACACAACTTTCTCTTACTCCAGTTCTCAAAATTGTGATTGACAAATTTTATAGTTTGTGTACCAAATTTAATGAAATTCGCCGAAAAATGAAAAAAACTGTTCAGTAAAAGCGCACTTCCGGTTTACTAATTTCCTTGAAACTCGGAATTTTGGCTATCTATTTATTTCTAATTAATTTTCTTTGGATGATAGAATTGTATATAATCAACTATGATAGCACTTTGGAGAAAAACATAACCCAACCCCTCCCATAAAAATCCCTTAAATAAATTTTCTCAGAGAAATGTTTTAAATAAAAGTTGTAAATCTTTGTATGTTTACTTTAGATAAGAAGTTTCAAAAAAATCGGCGGAGCCATTTTTGAGAAAATTGCGTAAAAGTGGAAAAAATCATTTAGTAAAGTGGTAAAGTAAAAGCACTTCCGGTTATCCGATTTTGCAAACTTGGAATTTCAGCAACATATCCAATTTTAATTAATATTATTTAGATGGCAGAATGTCTAACAAACTGAAATAGCACTTTAGATGAAAACCTAACCCCACCACTCCCCCAAAACATTCCTTAAATGAATTTTTTCGGAGAAATATTTCAAGTAAAAATTGTAGCTCTTTGTGTGTGTAGTTCATACATCAAGTCTGCAGAAAATCGTCGGAGCCATTTTTGAGAAAAACGCAAAAATGTAAAAAAAAAAAACTTGTAAAGTGGTACTTCCGGTTGAGGAATTTTGTTAGATAAGGTACAGTCAGATCCGATGGGAATACCTAAACGGAATATTAAGTTTCAACTTTCTGCGGTTTTTCGTTTTTGAGCTACACACACACACACACACACACACACACACAGACCATTTGATAAAAACCACTTTTTTGGATTCAGGGGACTTCAAAACGGATATTTTCGGTGAAAACTCGATATCGAAAATTGACACGTTTACAGTACTTCCTCTTACTAGGAGTAAGAGACAGTAAAAAGGTCATAAAAGTGATACGTTTATATCAATGCCCAAGTTCAAAGTGTTTCAAGTTTAAAGGAAATTGTTATAGCCGCTTTCGAGGAAATTTGAAAACACTCACAAAACCTATTTTGTAAAGCCGCACTTCTATCTAACCAATTTTCCTCAAATATGTGGTTCTAGAGTTTGCTTTAAAAATAGATATATTATAGATAAATGACAGAACCATACATTGGTTCTAAAGTAGTACTTTAGTGGGAAAATGAATGTTTCTGTTCCCGAAAAACCCAGGAAAGATATTTCAAACGAAAATAATCGATATTTAGGTGTGTAGAAAATAGGTATATGAAGTTTAAAGAAAATCGAGTATGCCATTTTCGAGATAATCGCGAATAACTGAAAACACTGAACTTCAGTTATTCATCAGAAATCTCACTTCCGGTTGATGCATTTTGGTCAAAATTTTATTATCATATGGGTGGTGGATACTTAAAATGGAATTTCAATTTTAAGATTGCGGAATTCATTTTTGTGATATTTTGTTCCCACACTAGCGAATACCGACCATTCGAATTTCTAAAAACATTATTTTTTTCGGACTATTCTAAGAGATATTGTTTATTTATTTATTTATTGTTGTTTATTTATAATATAAGCAAAATCTGTTAAATCAGTTAACAATAATTGCTATTGCTCACTGCTGATGGAGGATTGAAGAAGCCATCCAGCGATGACACTCCTGGCATTGTTAGTGTGTTTGGTTGCGAAGCTTATCACTAGGCCACTTCCTTTTTAGTCTCCTTGTTGTATTCTGTGGCAAGTTTAATTTGGAGATAAGAGAATAGTTTTGTTGTGATAGTGTTTCGTGAAACATTTTTATATTTTTTTGGTTGTGATTTTTGTGTCTGTCACGAAAGGTATATTGAGGTCAGTATGCACTGTAAAGTTTCAGACGTAGTAGGGTGCGTCAGTAATGTGTCGCAGAAGTTTAGATTGGAAAGTTTGTATTCTGTAAAGATAGGGAGATTTTAGAACCCCAAACTTCGCAACCGTATAAGCCGTATAGGTCGAATTATAGTTTTGTAAATTAGTATCATGTTGTAGAGGTTTTCCGTCTAGCAATCGTCGTAACTGTCGAAATCTCTGATTCGATACCTGTCTTTTAAGGCTGATGTGTGGTTCCAAGTTAATCGGCGGTCTAAAAAAACTCTTGTAATGTGCCTTTATTAAAAGATAGAGAGGTAGGATGCGACCTGCTTTAGAGGCTTTATCAGGCCCGCGTTACTTTTAGACAATTAAAAAAAATAATATTTACTTATCAACTGAAAAGTGTTGATGCCAAATGGCCTTCAAACGAATTTCTATGAAGTATAGAACTTTACAACAAGGCTTTGTTTATCGACAATAAAATTTAAAAGAGAAATCTGTTGTAAAATACTAACATGACTTTATCTTACTGCAATTTTTGCAGTTGAATTGAGAAATTTTCTTTAAACATGCACTGTTTACCAAATGTTTGGTTAGGCTTGCATTACTTACAAATAAAGGCTTATCTGAAAGGACATTATATGGCAACGCCTTCTGTATCAACCAAGTAGGAAAGCTTCTAACAGTTTATAAACTTTAAATATATTTAAGGCCGGCTAGAACATTACTAACATCAATATCATCATTTGATGATGATTGATGATCAATATCATCATAACATCATAATTAGTCCGGAAAAATGTTAGAAACAAAAAGGATATCTTTGAAGCTTTATAGTTAGCAATTTACATTCTTATTTGGTGGATAGGATTCAGATTGTCAAATGGAACGGAAAACTCTCTAGATAGATACTGGTGAACTCGGGTATTCCCCCAGGGATCGAAAGTGGGCCCCTGGCTTTTCCACATCTATGTAAATGATCTACTGCCCAACTTAAAGAGGACATTAAATCATTATTTTTTGCTGATGACTCCAAACCGTTTTTGAAAGTGCAATCTAGAATGACTCTATAATATTGCAAAATAAGCTTTCAGAGATATTTAAATGGTGTGCAGATAATCGTATGGAGTTAGATATTGATAAATGTTCAATAATAACGTTCTCAAGGGAAAAAAAAGCATATCAGAGCCAGTTACTACCTGGGTGAGGTAAAGGTCAAGAGAATTGAAATTGTAAAAAATTTGGGTGGCCTTCTGGACTCAGGTCTGACATTGAGTTCCCACATAGACTATGCATGCAGGGAAGCATCCAAATTTCAAGGCTTTCTCTGGAGGCACTGCAAGGAAATTGTTGATGTAAAGGCTCTATTGGTTTTGTACAACGCACGAATATGCGTCTATCATAAGGTCTCCATATACTGCTGAGGGCATCAAGAGAATCGAAAGGAGAAATCAAAAGAATCAAGAATCGTTCTTATTCAAAATAAATTTGTCTACTTCCTGAGGAGAAATGAAAGGCCTCCTATAGGAGGAAATCTTATTAGAATCATTGGAAAAGAGAAGATGCCGGAAAGACCTCCTATTTATTATATTCAAACTGTTTAATGGAGATATAGACTGCCCCGAATTATTAACAAGCCTTACTTTTTATGTGCCTCCCGTTAGACTGAGACGGACTCCGATATTTGCACTACCAATCTCAGCAACTAAACATTCAGTCAACAGAGATCTAATCACGTTGCTGCAGAAGCTGGAATAACTTAATTTCTCTGAAAAGGATTTAATTTATATTAATAAAAGTTATATTAAAAAATCTTTGCATGTCCTAGCGTTTGTGTGCAGTTTAGTTATTTGTATTCATGTATAATCTTGTGATAATTTTTTTTTTTATTCTCTTGTGAATATTTTTTCCTTGTATTTCACTGCAATTTTTATGGTATAAGTGACTGTTATTGCTGTACAGAATAAATAAATAAGTGTAAGGAAAACTGATAATGCTATTTTCGAGAAAAACTAGGAAACATATTCTCGAAACTTGCAGTTCCGAATAATCGCTTTTTTTCAGGTTTGGAATCCTACAATGCTTTTAATTTTATTGATGGTAGAACCAAACACTAGACTGAAGTGGCTTCTACAGTTTCGGTCAGTAAGCTCAAACCTGACATAGGTTGCGAACAGAATCCATTTACCCGAAAGTTGGGTACTAACTGTACACATAAGTAGCTATCACTTTTGTTGGAAACATTTGACTGGGAAAATGTTTCAAAGAACTTTGAAAATGTTTCAGAGCCGCAGTTTGTTGCAAGATTCTCGAAAAGCATACACTTTGAGATATGAATCGCATGCTGTGAAAAATAAATGCATGAGGAATATAGGAGGAATGATGTATGCTTTACCTGGAACCTATTCGTTAAATAATATATATAATTTAGATCACGAATGTAAATTAAAATTAAGAAGAATCGGACTAATCGATTATTTAGGAATTTCCCTTTTATATTTTACAATATAAAATTTTACGCTAACCAGTGGTCAACGTTGCTCGCTATCTTGGGCTTTACTTAGACCGAAGACTTACATCGAATCCTCATACACGACTTAAAATAATAGAACTAAACAGACGCTTTCGACAACTTAAAAGACTACTGGACAACAGATCTAAACTCTCCCTAGACAACAAAAGACTTAATTTATACATCTTTTTTAAAGCCTATCTGTAGGGTATAGAACTATGGGGTTCAATCAAACGCTCAAATCTCCAAAGACTCGAATCCCTACAATCCAGAATCCCCCGTAACATTGTAAACGCTCCTTTTTACGCCTCCAACCGAACCATACATACTGATCTTAATATACCGTTAATTGCTCCTCAAGTCGCCCAAACCAGTTACAGGAAATTTCATATTAAGCTACAAACTCACAGAAACCCTTTTAATTCAACACCTGTCTTCCTGAACACTTTCTAATAACCCTCCTAGACGTCATAAAAGACAATGGCCTCGTGATCTTCTCTCAAGTGAAGAGAGTCAATCGTGATTTTGTATAGTTTTGGTGTGTTACCATGGGTATCTTCTCCACCCATTTTGTATTTAAGTTCTTTGTATGATTATTACTTATAGCGCTATCGCGCTGTTTGTAGTATAAACAAAGATAAAAATAAAAAATAAAAATATTTTACAATGAATTTCAAGATTAAATGAAATTATTAATTCTATGCTTTCCGCTAAAGTACCACTTCAGTACAATGTATGATTATATCACCTACATAATATTAATTGTTGGTTGGGTCTGCAAAGCTGGAAAGCATCAGTGATATTTACCGTGATAGCCTGCTTCATTTTGTGCTTTCACTCAAACTGATTTTGTTCTGTAGAGTCTGTGTTATCGTACGGTTTTATCAAAATATCCTGATGAAGGGCGAACGCTCGAAACCGGTCGATGACCACAAAATAAAACCGTCTATCACGGAAAATATCTCTGATACACAATATTAATATAATATATTAGAAGCATTGATAGAATCCCAAATTTGTAGAAAATCGTGTTAATCAAAAGTACGACTTTACAGAACAGATTCTTGATTTTTTTTTTTTAAACCGCTTAACAATTTTCTTTAAACTTGGAATACCCACTGCACAGATATAAACCAATCACTTTTATATGGAACATTTTTTCACAAAAAAAAAAGTTTATTTTAGTTTTGCAGAATTTGTGGCAATAAATTTCAAATATAAGAGATTGGTTATATTATATATTATTGACGCGCTCTTCAATTCCTACCTGCTTGGAGTAGTAGTTTGGTACTTGTTTCCCCCACCAACCTATTTTATGTCAGGATAAATGAGCAAAATTTGATGTTTAAAGATAACTTTTCATTTTATAGTTTTATAATTGTATAAATAGGTTGTTTTTTTAAGCTTTAACTTGGATCTCGAAGAAAAGTCTTGTTCACAACCAACAAAGTATAATAGCTTTGGAAAATATTTTTTATTCTACTGCAGTTTCGAAACTAAGCATGTCATTATCAATGTTATAATATAAAACATTGATATTTTTTTTATTTCTGATATTTTAATTCGTTACAGAATAATAGACGTAGTAAAATAAAAAATATTTTCGAAGCTACATAACAGTTTTTTTTAATAAAAACAACAAGACAGCTTCGAAAATCAAATACAGTTTAAAAATAAATCTATTTATAAAAGTTATATAATGGCATAACCAAGATAGCCATGAAGCAAAACATCGGATAGTTTTGAGAAATAAAAAAAATATTCAATGTTGAATATTATAAATTGTTGTTGTGGTGTTTGGTTCCGCAGAGTTGGAAAGCATCAGATATATTTTCCGTGATAGCCAGCTTCATTTTGTGGTCATTGTCCGGTTTCGGGCGTTCGTCCATCTTCAGGATGCGATTGTTAGACAGTGTGATAACACAGACTTGCATAGAGCAAATTCAGTTTA
The DNA here is from genome assembly GCA_011037195.1 of Triatoma infestans. NCBI lineage: Eukaryota > Metazoa > Arthropoda > Insecta > Hemiptera > Reduviidae > Triatoma > Triatoma infestans. The sequence goes on from JAAEAF010003592.1 coordinate 128,419, forward strand.
CACACTGGCTGGTCTTTAATTAATATTTAATTGTATTTAAAAACTAAACTCTTAAACTATGTCAAGGGGGAATGGTGATGGTAACACTGGTTGGGAAAAGGAACATGTGTTTGGGTTGTTAAAGGGACAAATTTTCCTTAAAATGGAAACAACATGTGGGGGTGTAATTTTTAAACTCTGTTGTTGGAGAGAGATTCACTTTACAATTAAGTAATCAAAATAACTTTAAAATAATATTAAATAACGATTTAAACTAACATTTTTTTTTTGTTTATTTAGAATTTTATAATCTGTATTACATATATACAATGAGTAAATAGGATGTTGAATAATGAAACTGTAGGCTGTGGAAGACAGGAGGAGAGAAAATACTCAGCGGTAGCAATCTCTACGGGATACCAGTAGCCCTGATCAGTACCGAAGGAAATCTCGGGGCCGCTGGCGATTGAAACGGCGAGGTGGATTGTCAGGGATGGTAGTGGAGGCTAGAGATTGTACAAAGGGATTAGAGCAAAAGGAGAGAGTAGTATGCAGTTTATGATATTCTGTCTTGGCATGTTGTTGTACGAAAGGTGATGTTGAGGTCATTATGGAGCGTAAGGTTTGAGACGTAGAAGAAAGGAGATCAACTATCGTCGAGTTAGATTAGCTTGGTAAGTCTGATATGGTAGGAAGTATTGTAGGTTTAGGACCCCCAACAGAATCAAGTCCGTTTAAGTCCAAAGTGGTGTGATATAGAAATATAGTCTATCAGTCTTTTGCGGGGTCTGTAAGGTAATTGGATAGTTTTCAATAAGTCTGTAATAGAAGTTTGGCCTTTTAGTCAGTGCTGGCTTTTAAGTCTTGTGTGCGGGTTCCACGTGAATTTAAACTAACATAATTTAAAATTAAGAGATTTAAATAATAAAAATTAAAATAATTTAAAACAAATAAACAACCAAGCAATATATGTGTGCAGGTTGTTTGATGAAATTAGCGAAATTTCAGGAAAATACAAAAAGAAATTATCGAAGACTATATCTATAAATAATCGAACTTGTAAATTTCTGTTTAATTCTAGAAAATGAATCTGCCATCTTTATTAAAGATATAGAATTTATAATTTGTAATTCCTAGCAGTATTTTATATGAATCAATCATCATCATCAATGAAGTTGATTAATATTTCAAAAATTTTTACTTTTTCTTATCTGTATTTGTTTAATTATGAAATTTTTGTAATAAAAAAAATAATTCATTTACTATTCACTTTATGCACACTTTAATGTATAAAAATACTTCCTCAATAATTATAAAGTAAAATTTCCACAAATTTTGAAGATTAATTATTTTGACTAATTATGAAGTACTGGGATTTTATCCGTCGTTGCTTGCATATTTTTGATATTCCTGACCGGTTTCGGATTTTTATCCATCCGTCAGTGTAAGGCTAATCAAGTTTGTGTAAAGAGTTGACTTCAACTTGAATGTTTTTGTTATGCACAACACTTGTTGATTTGTTGATTGATATACGAATAATACAATCCCAGATGTTATCCAGTACTTCGGAGCCATCCACATATTCAATTAAATCATAAGGACTGATTGTGTTTTTAATTGTTCAGTGTTTTTTTTTTTATCTCAGCGTAATTCCATAATAAATTTTGAGTGAATATTTTTAACGAAATAAAATTAAATCAGTTAATTCAAAAAGTTTTTTTAATATTCCGCGAATTTTGCTGGCTGATCGTTCAAGTAATTGAAGTTCATTTCTTTCAATAATTTAATTTTTAGTATTAACTGATTATAGATATTTTCCTTATTTTATAAAAAAATTATTGTACTCTGTTTGGTATTTAAATGTGTTAAATTTAACTTCGATGCAACATATTCTGCACTTCACTGGAACTCATTAAGTATGTTCCTAAATTTAAGCGGCGATTAATTTTTATTAAATTTCAATACATACCAGTTAAATGTTACTCCATCAGTATTGCTAGATAAAAACTTCCCAGCAGTGTTAACAATCAATAATTACTAAAGAAAAAATACAAATTTTCAGTGCGATGGACGAATCATAACTCTCCGTCTCTCATTGTCTGTCGTCTATCTTCAAAGTACCTCTCTCTCTATTTATCTTTCTTTGTTTCTGCATATATATAAAACTGATTTCTGGATTTATATGATGCGATAATCGATTTTATAAAGTATATAAAATGAATATTAGCATTAAAAAATTGTGGCATTATTTGTTGCGAATATACAGTGGTTCTAAGGAAAACTCTGGTTGTAGTTAATTGTAATCGGAAGCCTTGCTATAGTGCTAAATATTACTGCAATATCAAGTATTGTAATAAAAAAAAAGCGCAATTGAAAAACTTATTTTTGGAATACTAGGAAATAGCATGTAGATGTATAAATGAATAATGTAAATAGATAAAGTAATTGGGTAGATGCTTGATTAGCTAAAATTGGTTTCGGATGGGTGATCATTAACAATGATTTATCTAGGCAAATATAAATTATATTTTTCCGCAGAATATCGTCTGATCTCAGGGCGTCTAAATCTGAAAAGAGTTCCATTTACTAATTTAGGTTTAGTTGGAAGCTGAAGAATGCTTTGATTAAAAATGTGTAGTTTACTGTGTGGCGAATTCAAGAACCATATATATCGCTACTACCATCAATCAGACAGGAGAAAAGATATTTGATTAAATATATAATATGATCCTTTTAAATACTATTCAGGAAGTAAAAAAAACATAAAAAATTATTGTTTAGTTTTTAAAATTTTGCCAAAAAAAGTTATTTTAAAATTAATTAAGTAGAGAAATGCCATGTAAAGAATTATACTTTACTGAAACTATGATTGGTTTCCAAAATGCTCCTCTGAGATTTTATCCGTCATAAAAATGCTTATTCTATTCTGACCGGTTTCGGATTTTCATCCATCGTCAAAGTAAGGCTGTCAAATCTCTACATAAATTTGATAACCTTACACTTGACTATTGATGAGAATCCGAAACTGGTCAGAAGCAATAAATTAAGCATGCGACGATGAATTAAATCCCAAAAATTATACTTTACATTGTGTTGCACAAATCTGTGGTTTTTTTGTAATTTTGATTATACGAATATAGATTATGATTTCTAAATTTTGAATATAAGTTTTGTAAATTATTTAATTTCCATAGTAGTCAATTTATAATTTTAATTGTTTTATCGAATAATTTTGCTAGGGTTTGCAGGTTCATCAAATTTATTTCAAACTATTATTTAATATTATATAGGCAAAGTACTTGAAAATAACATTTTTTTTTGAGCTTGCGGAAGTAATGTAGAATGGTAAGCTAAAAATAAATAAATAATAAAAAAAATAAAACTTAGTTGAAAAATGCGTGAGTTTAGGGAACCGAATAAAAATGTAAATATCAACATGAAGGTAAGCTCCAAGCGCTATATTATTTAAATGTCGAGGTGAAGTTCAAAGACAAAACTTTACTTTGCTTTGATGTTTTTGCAGTTTACTTTACTTTTCTCTAGTTTATATTTTATATATATATATATATATATCTAATTTTTTTGTTTGAAGGTTACGTTATTACATAGTGTACCTACCTCTTTCTCTCTGAACTAGTCTTTTATTTATCTGGGAATCTTGTTTTACATTTTAGTAATAGCAAGGTGGTTTTAAATTGTTTATAAATTGCAATTGTTCAATGAAACTTGTGTATTTATCAATTTCCAAGATAACACTTAAAACATAATACTTTCTGAGATTTAAATAACTTCATTAAATGCGTTCTAATTCCCTATGAATTTATTAATAATAGTTTTGGAAATTACAGGTGAACTTTAAAAAGCACGAATACCTCATATATCATGTTTATAAATTGGTTTCAGCATCATGTGTGTCGCACATAAGCTATGGATGTGCAACAACACCAAAAAAAAGCTGTAATTAAATTAATAAAAAAACAGTTTTGGATCAAATATAAACATTTGCGCCATTATTGGTAAACAAAGTTGCACCGTAAAACAAAGAGTGTTGAAGAAAGATTTTGGTCAAGTGTAGTAGGATTATTCCACCATTAATTTAGTCCATATTCATTTGCCTTGGAATGATGAAATATATTGGTTATTAGTTGACAATTTGTATACTGACTTAAAACCAGCATTGAAATAATATTTTGGAAATTACATATTGTCGATTTTTACAATAAACAAAAAAAAAATGCTTTGTAAAAATAGTTATGGCTACTATCTGTGCTAATAGGAGTGTTGCGAAATAATTGCAAGGTATTGTAAAAAAAAGTTATTCAATAAGAACATTTTCTGACAAATTTGAAAAAAGTTTCAGACATTTTATTTGACAAAATAAAGTATATACTGAAAATAAAAGAAGATTTTATATTTTGGCAAGTAACAGATAAAACATAAAATATATTATTATAAGTACTTAATGTGAATTTCATTAGAGCATTGAATGGTTAGGTATTAGCTCTAAAATGGTCCGGGAATGCCTAGGTAAAATTAATAACCTAGGCAGGAGGAATAAAGTTACCATTTCATGGGTGCCAGGGCATATTGGCATTGAAGGGAATAGATGGCCGACGCCAGGCGAAGATAAGCGCTGCGAGCCTGCTTCTAGGGCCGGAACGTTTTTGTGGGGTCAGCGACCAGTTTCTCTTGGAAAAACTTAGGAAGGAGGAGGAGGTAAAGAGATTTCAACTCTGGAACTCCCTCCACGGTTTGCGGCAGCCGAAGATCTGCCTGGGAAATTATAACCAGCGGAGATCGGAGGTCTTCATCGGCTTGAGTAAGAACAGGCTCTGCTTTCTCAGGGTTTTCCTCACGGGGCATTGCCGACTTAGAGGATACCTGACGAAACTGGGTTTGGAAAGTGACGACAGCTCATGCAGACTCTGTCGGTAGTTGGAGGAAACTCCATTACATCTTCTAATAGACTGCGTGGTTGCCACTTAGTGAAGATTTAAGAACGTGGGGTAGCTACCAGGTGGAGGAGGGGGATATAGCCCCTCTAGAACCGTCAGGTTACTAGGATTCCTCAGCTATCTTAACATAATGGAGGTTCTGTAGAGCGGATGTTCATTTGGAACATCTGCTCGGGTGTTATTGGCAAACAGACTGCGGCACCTAGGGGACATAGCACAATAGATCGCAAGGTCGCAGTGGATTGGCCCCCCTTCCAAAACAAAAAAATTAATGTGAAATTTAATGCGTTATTTTGAATTAAAGAAAATACAATAAATAAAATTATTCATGGTATATTGTCTTAATGATCTTAAAAATAAGGGCGCATTAGAGCCATTTTTAATAATCTCAAAATGGACGACCTAAATTTCACATTTTTTTTTCTAATTATAAAGGGGCCGGAAAGAGACAGAAGTGTTTAAGTGAAAGAAGCGCTGGGACAAAAACCCAATAATCAGTTACTCTGTAAAAATTATGTTTCTTTAATTTATTTCCATTTCTTAAATTACTTTCGTTAGTTTTATGTATTTGGGCTGAGGGGTGCTAGTATTTTAAAGCAAAAAAAAAAACAAAAACAAAACAAAAGACTTTTAAAAATCAAAAAAGTATGTATCATAAGCGGTGAAAAATACCGCGTACAGTTTGAAGAAGGTATTACTTCTATACCGAAACGGCTCCTATTCAGAAAGGCTATTTTATAATTTTTTTCCCCCAAAAAATTGAAATATATTCATGAATCACAAAAATTATTTTTTTGATGTTTTAAAAAAGGGGTTAATTTGTAGCTTCGTTAGGCAAACAATAATTTCTATTTTTCTTTTAAATTTTTGAAATGATTTTTTTTTTTTGGCATTCTTCAAACGATTAAGAAAGAAAATCCAGTTGCTTCAAAGAGAGAAAATAAAACATTGTTATTTATTACTTATCTTATGATGCTGTAATAGTGAAAAAATACTACGAAGTTTTTAAACAATTAAATCGCACAATATTTATCTAAATAAATAGGGACGCTTCAATGTAATTGTTTATTTAGACCATATTTAATGAAAATTAATTAAAATAATCTTGTCCTGTTCTACTCTGAAAAGGAAGGTTTACATTGCTAACTCATGATGATTTTGGTTCCCAGTGGTTAGAAAACATTAATATTTCGTGGACTTAGACCTGGCTTGGGCGTTAGCTCATCATCTTCGGGATTTCTGTAATATCACATACTTATGCAGTGTTAATTGCTTGTACACTGTTTTAGGGTAAAGTGTTAGTATAAAATTTGGTTTTATTGGTGGAGATTTCTTCATAATTATTATTTATTTATAATCATTAAAAAATGCTTGGCTAAGAAATATGTCAGGATAAAAATAGTAACTGTTTATGTTATTAGCAATAGATTTGATATGTTAAAATAGATTAAATAGATTCGATTCTTAAACTTTCAGAGATATATGATGTCTTTTAAAACAATCACCAAATGAAACTTAGTTTTTTTGTCACAGTTTCATTGAAGAATAAACATTTTTCTTCTTAGATCTCTTCCTGTTCATTAAACACTATATTAAATTACTAAGTTACTCAATTTAATAATTTCTTGCTTTTAAAATGCCTCTCAAATTCAACTGATAATTTTATATAACTCCAAGATCAATTTCCAAGGTAGATTGTCCAAGGAGTGTATTATTAGAAAGATTTCATTATTAATATTTCCCAGTAACATAATAATACCATGGCAACTGATGTATTTATATATGGCTCAAGCAAACCATAAAATGATTCGGTGTAACCATGTATTAATCAGGAAAGGGACAATAACTGACTACAGAAATTGTATCTACATCGGAAACATTTGAAATCTTCATTTTAAAATACCACTCAAAATTGCAATTGACCAATATTGTGAGAATCTTGGTTAGCCAAGTAGCCATTTTTGTCTTACGCCAAGTGTAATAAATAATAATAAATACTCGGTTTTGACAGCAAAAAATGAATAATTTAAGTTACCTGCTTCAAGTTATAAAATTATACATTTAAAATTATCATATCAAAAAATTGACCGCAATTTACTTAGTAAACTTCTATGGGTGCATGTGTGCGTGCGTCAAATCTATAGTGATCTGTGATTATTAGCTTTCACAAAGCTTCCTTTGCGCTGGGCATCGGGCAGTGTCCTCTCATTATACATAATTTAGATTATTATTATTATTATTATTATTATTATAACAGTTGAATGCAATATTTGAAAATTGTTCGCTAAAAAAAGTGAAGGCTTTCATGTGACTGTAACATGGCTGCAACTAATACACAATTTTCCTACACCATTTCATCATCATGTTAGTTTTCTAATGATTAATTTTTTGTTTTGTTTTCAATATGTATTTAATGTATTATAATTGTTGGCAAAAACTATGATCTTCCAAGCATAATAATTATCTTTTGTTTGATTTTGGATAGAAAACAATATAAAAAAATATTTTTTGAAAAACTGAACTTATGTCTGAATTTTTTTAATTTGTTTTATTTTATTTCTGCTACCATCCAAAGAAATTGCTAGAGAGGTTTTCAGGTTATCAGGCCCATAGTCTGGGGATTGATCAATATTGATCTAAAGTCTTGAATTATATGTTTGAACTAATTCTCAATTTGAACAAATACAGTAAATATTTGGCACTAAAAAAAATAAATAATAATCACCTAAATAATCGTGGCTGTCCGAAAATGACATAAACTAAAAATAAAATAAATAAAAATGAAGAAAGTAATGATTATTAAATAATGAAAGAAATATCTTAATAATTTTTTTGTATGTATGTGTGTGTATTTATGTGCGCGCGTGATCTTGCCATAAATTGACAGTTCTATTATTGAATCTCAATAAAAATTTGTTTAGCAATTTAATTAGTTTATTTTTTTTTTTATTATAATACCCTTAGTTAAGAATTCTTTAAACTTGTAATAAGATTTACTGAACGTTACAATATATATATTTTTTTTTTATGTTTTAATTAAACCAGTTTGATATGTAACCTCATATCAAAGCAACTGAAGCGATGTGGAGGCAAAAAAAAAAAAAAAATTGAATGACAATGCGTCAAGTTTTGGCTGTCTAACTTCAGAGAGAGAGAGAGAGAAAGAGAGACAGACGGAGAGTTTATGAGAGAGAAAACAGCCATTAAAATGTAAATGAAATCAAACATTCTATTCGCCCGGCCATGTCTGTTCAGACAGCCACGTATATAACAAAACTACATTGGCTATCTCGCTTCAAGAGACAGAGCGAGAGAGAGAAAAAAAAACTGTGTACTCAAAATTACCATTACAATCGCAGTATATAGTAGAAGTCTTTGTCTTCTCCCCATCTCTGAGTTTCACATAAAACATTTAGTTTCGGTATAAGTAAGCCGAGAATAAAGTGGGAAATATTCTCTCCATAAAATGTTGGCGGTAAAATATTAAAAAATAAAAAAAAAATAAATTAATTAATAAAAAAACTAAAAATAGAAACATATTAACGTCAATAATGGGGGGGAAAATGGCTTTGAAATCGCTTTGAACTGGTGGGGAATGTGTCGGTTCCTAAAGTGAGGGAGAGAGAGTGGCAGACGGACGGTGTTTCCTCCGTCCATTACAGAATGTTTGGATCAGACCGATTAAA